>SNQJ01S0150738.1:0-16699 GCA_010110895.2 Picea sitchensis
CTTCCATGATATTAGAATGATCTCTTGAAGATCCATATAGTAGGTTTGGTAGGTGGTCATCTCATTATTGTATACTTGTTGGACCTGACTATTGTTTGGATTGGGTGTTGGATGGGTAAGAAATTAGGGTTGTTTTGGGATTTATTGGTTACTTCTTGTTGAAGAATTCATTTATTGTGGTGGAGGTAGGAGAAATTATTGTTTATATTGGGTTTGGGGTCTCCACCCTTCTGGATATTTACTCCATTGGTAGTTTTACCTTCGAGGTTGAGATGCAAATGATAGAAAGAAATGTTGGAATGGTTAAGGATGGTTTTGGTACTACCATTGATTTTTCACTAGCTAGAAAGGTTGATTGGAATGATACCAAGGTTGAGTATGATTTTTTTCATTATAGCTAGAAAAATATTGAGGATGGGAATAAGGAATACCTATTTGAAATGGTTGAGCTATTCCTTGCCTCCTTTGGTTGATGAAGCATAGTGGCTCCATATTCTCTTAAGATATCTTGTAAGTAGCCTTAATACATGGTAATATTGTTTTTTGTTATTTTGATGTTCCTCTTTATAAATTCCATATATTTCTATAGTATTAAGAGGAAATTCATTCCTAGCATTTTGTTTGTGCATTTATGACAAAATTTGTTAGAAAGGAAGATAGGTGGTGTTTGATGAGTATAGGTACCTCCTCCCTAAGAACCATAGGTATCTTACTACTGAAAAACATATTTTCAATGGGAAATAAGAGAGAGGGTTTGTTGTCGTCCGAATTCCCTTAGAAGAAGAGAGAGGGGTGGGTTTTTGCCTTGGGATGGAATACTATTCCTGATACCATTGGATGGTTGAGAGAAGGGAAGGGGGTTCAAACACATGATCACACCACAATTAAAGGTAGGTTCAAACACATGATCACACCACCTACTGTCATTGCATCATCTGGCCCCCTTATTATCCCATTCCTCACTCTAAAATTCACTACTTCTAGAAGCATTAAAGGTATCCCTTCGAAGACAAATTGTAGAATCACAAGCAACGCTCTCATGAACACATTAGCATTACGTCGGTAGTTTATGTAATATCAATTGAAACATGCATGCACTTTCTACACACCTTTATATTGTAGTTTATTAGCTCATGCAATATATATGGGGGCATAAACCACTAGCCCAAGTAAAGTGACTTTGACTAGTTAACTGTATTTATACTTGTGATTGTTAAGCCAAAGGGAATTAGGCGACAACATGCATTTGAATCTAGATTGCAATAACATTTTTATTATCTTCTTGTGCAACTAAATATATTTGTGTGTTATGCATGTGATTAGTTTTTTACAAGTATTTAAATTAACATAGTGATTTATTTACTATTCTAGTTTAATAATGATTTCTTCATCACTCTAGTTTAACACACATATTTGGTTATTAGTTTATGCCTATGTTATATATCTTGGTTTAATTTACTTAACAAGTTTATGGTGGTGTTCTATGTCTTGACTTAATTGACTTAGCTAAGTATGTCCTTTAACATGTGTTTTCCATGATAGATCTTACACATTAAGGATATACATACATAATGTGGACATGATTTGTTTAGCACTCTAGAACAGTGTCAACCTTTAACATGTGTTTTCCATGATAAATCTTACACATTAAGGATATATACTACCCACAACAAGACAATGAAAAACATACATAATGTGGACATGATTTATTTAGCACTATAGAACATTGTCAAGCATACCGTTATGTTTTTTACATGATAAATCTTACACATTAAGGATATATACTACCCACAACTAGACAATGAAAACATACATAATGTGGACATGATTTATTTAGCACTATAGAACATTGTCAAGCATACCGCTATGTTGCCATGATGGAGGTGTAGGGTAAAATTGGCTTTTATCCCAATTTTTTAGTAATAAATAAAAAGTGAAACATAGTTTCATAATTTCACATATAATTATTAAATATAGGTTAAAAGGAACTATTTAATATTGTAAAAATTGGAGGGAAGTAAGAGTAGAGAAAAACTTGATGCTTCCTTTAAATTGTTGGAAACTCCTTACACTATAAAAAATTAAAAATTCCCCTAAGTCAAGATTGAAATCCAAACTGGCGCGGCGTTGAGAAGATGATTTTAAAGTAAGCTTAAAACACCATGACAAATGGAAATCCCTAAACAGACAAAAACGAGGATTTGGGCCTTTGCGTGAGAGGGAGGGGAGAGTTTGAAATCCAAAAAAAATCCCGCCTTTCCATGGGAGAGGACGATTCATTCACACTAACACCAACGATGCAAACACCAGCAGAAGCGACCAAAGAAAACAAATAAAAGGAGGACCTGGGAAATATTTGAACCCCTCTGTCCTCCTATGCCATGGAGCCTGCAACTATTCTTGCCAATGCTGAAGGCTACGATGTGGCTGGACTTCACAAGCAGGTAGATGGCTATCTAAAGTGTTTACTTGGGTTCATCAATGGCAACAAGAGTTCATCCGACAAACTTTCTTTCGGCTCTCCCACCAAAATCCCTCGAAATTGGTGATACAACCCCAAGACATCGCTTAAACTCCTCGCAGGGCACTAATACTCACCCTCGAATCAGGTTGGTTGATCTGCAACCAACGTTCGCCTGGGCCCACCCGCTCTATATATGCAAATGCTGCTCATACTTGTAGCAAAGTATTTTATCGTAAAGTCGGGTCACTCGAGAAATACCCGGCATCTCCTCACAAATTGCGGGTCCGGGGCAAGGTGTGGATCCACCAGGTAGGTTTGGAAAGTGTGGGGATTCCCATGTATTCGGCCTTAGACGACATAATAAACCGCTAGTTTGAGGCTCGAGGTTCAATGCCCGACAAGTGTGTCTATCTCTCCTGCGCGTAGATACGGCAAATGGTGGTTACATCCAAAGATATTTTATGAGCCAGCCGCCCAACTTGTTGGAGCTCGAGGCACCAATTAAGATTCATGGTAATGGTCTTTTACTCTCTCCTTTTACCGTTTATTGTCCAGAATCACCTGGGCCATTTCCTTAATTGGCTAATTCCTTGAATTCATGATGGGTAGGGTATGCATTTTTTATTTTGAGGTTAAAATTTCATTATTTTGGTGGTTCATTATTTTTCCTGAAATTTGTTTTTAGTTATCCATTTGAATCCTTTGTTTAATTTTTACAAAGTTTCTTTTCTAAATCTTAATGGATTTTTCTTTTTCTCACAGATTTTATTTGATTGTTGTCATTTCACCTATCACTGCTTTTATGCATTTTGGATTGTTTGCATGATTTGATATTTTTTCCTGTAATTACTCGGCTTCTTTTATTATTCATTTTTATTGTTGCTCCGTGAAGCCGGCTTACAGCTTGGGGAACCAAATAAGCCTCTGGTAATTGAAGATGTTGAAGTTGCTCCACCTCAGGCTGGAGAGGTTCGCATAAAGATATTGTATGTGGCTCTTTGCCACACGGATGCTTATACTTGGAGCGGAAAAGCAAGTTACCTTCTTGAACCTCATGAGTGTTTAGACTCAAATTTGTAAAGTTTGGATTTCAGGTTCATAGAGTTGGAGTCTCAGACTGGTAGAAAATTTAACTTATTACATTAGGAATATTTTTGTGGATAAGAAACAACACTAGGAACAACTCTTTTAAAGGATATAAAATTATAAATTATTTCTAAATGCAGAGACAAACATTCTTGTTACCTTAAGGTTCAGCAATAGTTCACTCCAAAGAAATTTTTAGCTTACCATATTCGGGTTTAGTGCACAACTGAGAAGGCAGTTTTCAAATTCTTGGATATATGCAAATAATTTAATAATGTTTTAACTGAAGTATTCGGCCAAGGCATCTAAATTTTGTGGTTTATAGTTGTTAGGTTCTAGGATATATGCAAATAATTTTAATAATGTTTTAACTGGAAAGTATTCTCACGGCATCTAAAATTTTGTGGGTTTGAACTTTAAATCTTCGTGAAAATAATATTTTTCCAGTGGTCGAGGAACTTGAGTATGTTAAAAAGGTTGATCATGTACATAAATCTGGAATAAAACAATTGTTATCAGTTTAGCTCCGCTTAAGAATTTATAAATGCATTTGTTATATAGTTTCCTCAGAATGTATTGTATTGATTCCCGATCATAGTGTCTTGTATAATTTTGGTCCTGATACCTCCAATATTTCACATACCTTGTAACTATGATTTATTGCACCATAGCTAATTTCGGGACTTTATTGTTAATCTTGATTCTTAAAACATCAAGTAATCAAATTTTCCTTGTCACTAATGATTTTAGTGCACCATAGGTGATTTTGGGACTTCATTGTCCATTTTAAAACATAAGTAGTTGAATTTGTTCCACAAGTCTTATCAAAATCAAGGACTGATTTTAAAATTTATTAGAACTTGCACATGCATCTCCATAAAGTTTTCTGTTTTGATTACATGATCCAGAGGGTCTTTTTCCATGCATTCTGGGGAATGAGGCTTCTGGTTAAGCAAGTTTTATATTTTAAAATCTATATTAAGGCCTCTCCTTCCTTTAGTCTTATTATCAAGAGTAAGATGCCTAATACACATCCACTTCACATGATAGTTGAAAGTGTGGGTGAGGGTGTTACTGAGGTTCAACCCTGGGATCATGTAATCCCCTGTTATAGGCAGAATGCAGAGAATGCAAGTTCTGCAAGTCTGGAAAGACAAATGTTTGTGGCAAGGTTCGATCTGCTATTGGAGTTGGTCTTATGCTAAGTGACATGAAGAGCAGGTTTTCAATAAAAGGGAAACCAATCTATCATTTCATGGGAACTTCAACATTTAGTCAATATACTGTGGTACATGATGTTAGTGTTGCCAAGGTGAACTCATGAGCTACATTGAAAGATATGATTACTTGGATGTGGTGTTCCTATAGGTAAGTCTCTATTCTTCTTAATATTTTGTTGGACCCTTTTGACAATTTGTTCATGCATATAAGCCAACTTTTCTCCATCATATTATTATAGTCTTAATGAGAGTGTTTCCATTGGGGGAGTTGAATTAAGGTTGGGTTACAGTTTAACAGTACCGCACAAGGGGGAGTTGAAATTAAGGTTGGGCTGCGGATTAACAGTTATTAATAGAGGTTTCAGGTCAAAATGTAGAAATGTGCAAAAGGAGCGGGGAATGTTTAAAGGTGTTACGACTGATGTTTCTTCCCTTTGAATGCACATTAAGTTACAACCCACAATTTATCTTCTTACTATGCATCTAGGCTTCACTCTTTTGTTAAATGTGGTTGATAGGAAGTGAATTTGCAAAATGATATAATTAAGACCTGTAAATGTGATGCTTTGCGAAGGAAAATCCATCATTAGAACAATTTGCAAATATCCAAGATCTCTACAAACTATGTGCATAATACTTATCTCGAGATACTGATTTTAGGAACTAGTGTTTTCGAGTGTCATATATGCCATGTCCGTACTCAAAGTTTCCAAAACTGACCGAACCGCCAAGGGTCGACTGAGTGAACTGAACCCTCCTCGTGAATTGGTTTCTCAACCGGGTTTATCGAAAAAAAATACGGTACTTAACTCAATCTTGATCGACCACATCTTACATCCTCATTAAACACTGAAGGTACAATGACCATTGAGCATCCGTGCCTTTGTAGTCACAACATTCATGAAATTTTGAATATGTGATCTTATTTTGAAAATTTATAATATTTTTGTGCTTCATAAATGACGATTAAATTGAAAAATTTACATTTTTACCGAAAGGTGATGTATGAAGTACACTTTGCATGGGTTTGAGCTCCTTCGAAAGGCTGGGATGGGTTCAATTTTAATCGCTGCTCCATATTCACTTTTGAAGGCATGACTGGGTTATCATTTGACATATATTTTACTCCTGAAGTTGTTCCTGAGCTCTCATTTGACATATGTTTGTCTTCTTCACCACAAAAGAATGAAACAATGGAAGTCTGCTTTAAAAATTTTGGCTCTGGCGATTTTGATTTACTTTAACAAAATTTTGGGTGGATGTAAGGAATTTTATTAGCACCAATTGGAAAGCATTCAAACACATTTATCTTAAGGCAAGTTGTTCATTTATGGATCCCTTTTCACTCATGAGGTTATGAGCCTCATGAGCAAGTTATTATTTGACATACATTTCACTCCTGAGGTTGTTCTTGAACTCTCATTTGACATAGATTTTTCTCGACTTCTCCGTTGTCAGAGAATAGTTGAATTGGTTCTGTTTGTGCTCATGGTTTCCATGTTTTTGTTTGTCTTAACAAAAATTTTGGGTGGATTTAAGGATTTCTCTTAGCACCAATTTGAGAGAAATTGGACACTTTCTTCTTAGGCCAAGATGTTCAATTACAAATATTTAAACTTTTTTGACTTGGAACAACTTCAATAAGTTGTTCACTGCAAAAAGATAGACATTCTTATATATTGAGAAAAACACAAAATATCAGAATTCCTCTACTTTTAAAAGAACAGGTCAGCCAAAACGACAAGCCAGGCAAGTGAACTCGGCCTCGATACCAAAGATTCTCAATACGTACTTTGAAGTTGATCGAAATTCCACCCATTCACACATTGGTCAAGACTTATAAAATGTATCGGCCTTATTAAACCATGTAAAATGGTGAACCTTCCAGCAATTTGTTGAACGGCATGCATAATAAGGCAATGTATGGTGTAGTGTGTTACTGTACGGCTTCCAGAACAAGACAACTATAAAATCAGGAATCTCAAAAATAGCTTGCCAATCTAAGGAATATATAAAAAGTATAGTTACTGAATCAGATTAAAAATGTTAAGAAGGTTTGTACTATGTTAAGAAGGTTTGCACCAGATTAAAAATTAGAAGAAAATGAATTCTGCCTTAAAAGCTAAGTTGTATAGTATCATGTAAGGCCAACATCAAGCAAAAGAACTTGTCATAGAATGTAAAGGAAAATTAATTATGAAGAATTTGTATTTATTTTTGCTGGGATGTATATTCAATTTTTTTGTTAATCGGAGTCTTCCCCTCGATTTTTAGAGCCTTGTATTGAATTCAAACTCATATTTGTATGTGGTAACTATGATAAAAAGGTTTACACAAGATTAAAAATTAGAAGAAAAATAATTCTGTATTAGAAGCTTAAGTTGTATAGTATCATGTATGTAAGTCCAAAATCAAGCGAGAGAAAAAGTGCCATAGAAGCTAAAGGAAAATTAACTTTCTGGGAGATTGCAAGTGCATACCTTGCTTGGCCTTGGGCTTCGTTTTGGGTACTGTACAACTTTGAATTCTGCCTTAGAAGATAAGTTGGATAGTATCATGTATGTAAGCCCAAAATCAAGCAAGAGAAAAAGTTCCATAGAAGGTAAGGAAAATTAACTTTCTAGGAGATTGCAAGTGCATACCTTGCTTAGCCCCGGACTTGTTTTGGAGTATAGGTATCTCATCTCTTGAACAAAAACTTTTCCTCTCTAGTGATAAGCAGATATCATTTGCAACTAAATCACCTAAAAAAGATGTCCGTTCCTGCCACTTAGCTTTGGGTGTAAGTCCTGTATATAAAAGAGTGGATACATGTGCAGCTGAGTTTGAGGCCAATACACCCTATATGTACTCATCCTATGATGATGAATGTGAAGTAGCCCCAAGCACAAGGAAGAAAGTGTTGATCCTTGGAGGAGGACCGAACCGAACTGGGCAGGGCATTGAATTTGATTATTTTTGTTGTCATGCATCATTTGTACTGCAGGTTCATAGTAGCTTATTTTTCCACTTTGCATGAGATTGATATAAGGGCATTTTGTTCATTTATGGAAATTAAAGGTAGCAGTTAGAGTTATGTAAGAATTTTTTGATGTTTCGCTATGATGGTTATAGTAATGATGTTCTAACCTATCCATGAACATGGTTTCTCAAGATGCAGGATATGAAACCATTATGATGAATTCAACCCTGAGACTGCCTCTACAGATTATGATACTAGTGGTAGGTTGTACTTTGAGCCTCTTACAGTAGAGGATGTTTTGAATGTCATTGACAAAGAAAGGCCCGATGGCATAATTGTACAGTTTGGAGGGAAAAAACCTTTGAATCTAGCTCTACCCATAGAACAATACCTCAATGAGTTTAAGCCCATGGCTGCAGTTGGGGAAGGTCTTGTGCGAATTTGTGGGACCTCTCCCGCTTCAATAGGATGCTGCTGAAGATAGGGAGAATTTCAATGTAATGTTGAATGTGTTAAAAGTCAAACAACCTGAAGGTGGTATTGCTAAGAGTGATGAGGATGCACTGGCCATAAAGGTGAAAGGTTGGATATCCTGTTCTTGTCAGTCCCTCTTATGTTTTAGGTGGTCGTGCAATGGAAATTGTATACAATGATGACAAATTGAAGCATTACATAGAAACTGCAGTAGAAGTGGACACAGAAAGGCCAGTACTTGTTGATAAGTACCCGGCAGATGCTTGTGAGATTGATGTAGATTCTTTGATAGATTCTAAAGGTACTATGGTCATTGGTGGTATCATGGAGCAAATTGAGCAAGCAGGTGTGCATTCCAGTGATTCAGCTTGTTCTATTCCTACAGAAAAAGTGTCACCTACATGCTTGTCAATCATTAGGTCGCGGACATCTAAATTGGCAAAGCGACTTGGAGTCTGTGGGCTGATGAATTACCAATATACAATCACTCCTTCTGGTGAAGCTTACCTTCTTGAAGCAAATCCTAGATAATCGCAAACAATACCATTTGTTTCTAAGGCAATTGGCCACCCTTTAGCAAAGTATGTTTCCCTTCTTATGTCAGGAAAATCTCTTCGAGACATTGGTTTTACACAAGAAGTTATTCCAAGTCATGTATTTGTCAAGGAAGCAGTCCTTCCATTTGAAAAAATTCAAGGTTGTGATGTGGTTCTTGGTCCTAAAATGCAAAGCACCGGAGAAGTGATGGGCATAGACTTTAAATTTCCTATGGCATTTGGCAAGGCCCAAATTGCAGCAAATCAAAAACTACCTCTCTTGCAGGCACAGTGTTTTAAGTTTAAATGATTTCACCAAACCAAACTTCCCAGCAATTGCAAATGGATTCATTGAGCTGGTTTCACAATTGTTGCAACAACCGGTACAGCTAATTTGTTGAAAATGGAAGGAATTCCAATGGATAGAGTTTTGAACCCCTAACCTAAATTAATGAATGGTAATCTAAATTTTTATGTCTCATGGTTTTTGTATTTTTGTATATTCATAAAGTTGTTTTGTCATATATTTATAAAGTACTTGGCAGATATGCTAGTGTGTTGTGTCATGTAAATTGTATGGCATTATGGCTAAGTATTGTCTCGCTTCCCTGTGTGCTAAATTTAGACTAGTCAACTATGAGAATACCTCATCAACTGTACACATGAATTCTCCTATAATTGTAGTTAATATATGCTATTGACTATGGGCCATTAAAAGCTTGCAAAATAGTGACTAATTTAGATGGAAATTGTATACAAAAAAAAAAAAAAAAATTGTCTTTCTTGATCACTCATATAGCATGGTGCAGTCAACTCCAAGAAAATGCATGCGTAATGAAGACAATAGCTAGCAATTAATGGTTGTATTTCAAGTGATTGTCCCCTGAATGCTTTAGGCATGCGATTCCGTGATGATAGGAACAATACAATCTTGAAAATATGCTAAGATAAATTATGCTACTTATGAACTGCAAACCCCATACTTAAATGGGTAGGGGGTTTATGTATCAGGATTGTGGGTGCTAATCGGGGGTAATAATAGAAGTGAGCAAGCGATAGGGATTAGTAGGTTACAGCACTAACCAAACGAGCGCATAAAGGTGAGGATAGCACACATTTACATTGATTAATAATGTGAGTGAGATGTAGTTGAGGTATTGTTAGGATAGTTGTGTCTATAGTGAATGTTAGATAAACCTCTGCATTTAAAGGCCTAGATATGTGATGTTATAGAGGGGATCACTAAGATAGGGTTATAGGATACTGGCTTGTACTTAAGGTGTTGTTAATGTGGGTTGAAAATAAGTTATTCTTAAGAGGGCAACAAAAAAGAGTGTGTTAGCTTCTAATGATGGAAAAAATGGTTGGGTAGCCAAGTTGTTAATTATCCTGTAGTTGGAAATGCATTAGTGTATTGGAATTTGATGGTTGATTATGGCAAATAGATGCAAGAAAATAACTTGAAGTTGTTGATGCTTAGAGGAGTTTGGCTTTGGAATATATAGGGTTGATTCAAAGATTGTTCGTTTTTACTTTTGCTTGATGAAGCTTCCCTAAATTCTTTGTATTCTAGTGGTGCTATTGGCTTTAATAGTTGGTTGGAAATGTGCAATTTATCTTTTCACCTATGTTGATATGAGGTGTTACCCAATGAAATGATGCCCTTCGATGGAGGGAAAATTGGCCTTTCTTTGTGGTAGTTATTAACATTTTACCTAATCAAATGGTTCTTTCAATGGAGGGAAAAAGCATGTCTCCTTGTATATTAAAATCTTTTTCTACTTCATGTTATCTTCATTTGTGATGTTGTGATTATTCTCCTCACAAGACACTAAAGCAGGTGACTAACATCAGATGTCTCTAATAGAGACTATTCTCTCTCTCTGACTCGTAAATTAAAGACCCCAAAAAACATCTCTGCACACTAGAAACCATGGAATTACAATCAATTGTTATAGTCTTATCTAAATATTAGCAAAAACCTCTTAGGTCATTATTTAAGATTGAAATAAGAACCAATGCCACCTAGTGGATACAAAGATATGAAAGTAGCAGAACACCGTATCTAAATGGATACATAAACTAAGAGGATAAATTGTTAATAAAAAAATCTGAGTTTCTTAAATATAGATCGATGATATAGATTTAAATATTGATATGGCTAGTATCTTAGCAAAGGTTAATGTACCTGTCCCTCTTAGTACTGATATTGTATTTTTTCTTTAAATACCTACAAGAAGGTCGCTATTGCGACATTTTGGAGTGTCGCTCCCATAGCAACCATGTCGGAGATGATACCTCTTAACGTCTCTCTTCCCACATTATAGACNAGATATCTCTATTGCCACGTTTTAGATGTCTGAAACGTCTCACTTGCCATGTTTGAAACGTCGGTCTTTCCACCTTTGAAGCATCTCTCTTGCCACGTCTGAAACGTCAGTCTTACCACGTTTGAAACGTCGGTCTTGCCATGTTTGCAACGTCTCTCTTGCCACGTTTTAAACGTCGGTCTTGCCACGTTTGAAACATCGGTCTTGCCACGTTTGAAACGTCGGTCTTGCCATGTTTGCAACGTCTCTCTTGCCACGTTTGAAACGTCGGTCTTGCCACGTTTGCAACATCTCTCTTCCCACGTTTGAAACGTCGGTCTTGCCACGTTTGCAACGTCGGTATTGCGATGTTTCAAACGTCGCAATACCGACGAAAACTAGGTCGTCGGAAAAACGACGTCATGTGAAACGACGTTTGAGGGGGTCCGAGGTTTGTCGGTCTTTCGACAATAGAAAGTAGCAATTGCGTCGAACGCGCCGTCGGAATTTAACCCAAATGTAGTAGTGGAATGAGAGTGTTTTCCAATGGGAGAACGAACGAACGAACCAACCAACCCACCAAACAATCCATCCCACAAACTAGGGATAGGTTTTTGTAATTATTGGGGATCAAGAACCTCTTGTTCTTTCACGTAACTGATACCCTGACCCCCCCCATTACACAAAAAATGGGTAATATAAAATAAATAAGCACTTATCCCCTTATCCCCCTCTCTTGTAGAATCATATCCCCCTTTAACTCTATTCCTTGTCTGTCTGGCAGCCAAGGATATATTTATTATTAATAATGATTAACACATTACATTTCTTAGGCATACCAGCCTTTTAATAATTATTTGGGCACTTCGACCTCTCAGCATTGTAACAATACATTATTTAATATCGAGTTTCAAAACCTGAGGTGTTAGATTTAGAAAGAGGAATAAGTCATCTATATATGTGTTTATAGTGTTGATATTGCACCAAGTCTGCACTTGCTGCCAAATGTCCTTGGTAGTCAAGATATAATGAAATGGGTTTATCTCACAGGGTCTCAACTTTGAGAACATATGACATAGCACATGTTTCGTGACATGGCATAGTACCAAATTATCTGGATGAAATAATTGTTTTTCTCACCATAGGTGTTGTGCCACAAGGGTGCTTGACAACATAGAAGAAACAATTGGTTTTCTATGTGACCAACTATTAGATAAATAGGTCATTTGTACAAGCTCATGGTATATGGAATCCTTTGATGTTGCATCATGGATCATAAATACCTATAATTTTATGGAGAGCCACCATGAAATACTTAGAATATGCTCAATCTTGTGACATCTATCAAGGAACTAGGAAACCATCATGTAGGGATGAAATTTTGTTACACCTGGTAGTTGTGATACAACCATTAGAAAAATGGGTAGTAAAATTAACAACCCTAAGCACTCAATTTAGATAACAACAGTAACATAGATGGATGATGAAGAAATATCAATAATACTCATAGTATCTCCTGTTGGAGATAACAATATAAGGAACTTACACTCTCCAAACTAGGTCTAATATGTACATATAAACAACCTATTCATTGTTTCTTATGTGCTGGTAAAGTGCATGATTAAGCGTCGGTTAATGGGCTATGATGTGTGTATATCAATGTTTATCCCATATTTGTCCCTTTGGGCACTTCATTTGGGGAAAAAAGACACAATTGACTCAAGGGTGAGTCAACAATTATGGAAAAATCTTGTTGGTCCCTTCATTTTTATGGAGTACATGTTGGTACATATCCAACATACAAAGAAATTTGAGTTGCATCACACATAATAAAGACCGTACATTCAATAAAGAGTATCATAGATGGTCGTAGCCATGAAACATGATTTTATGCATTAATTTAGGTGGCTAAATAAGTAGAGTGGTGTAAGGTGGATAAATAGACTTGCGGGAGCTTACGAAAGTCCATTATGATGGTTGGTTTGGATTTTATGCCCCCCAAAAAAATTGGCCACATGTCACTAAATGGCTTGAGGAGTCGAGTTGAAACTCACGATAAAACTCAAACCATGACTTAGATGCATGAACTATCAATTGCATTGGATTTAGAGAACCTAGTTTCAACTAGTGGGCCCCCTACGCTATTATTCTGTCGACCAAAAAACCATTTGTTGGAGTATCTTCATCACTAGGGTTTGGGTCAATGAGGCATAGTGCAATTTATGGAGATGAGGTCGATTTTCAAGAACATTTTTTCGAGCATTTTTTGATAGTGTATTCGCATGGGCCTTGGCCAAAAATACTTATGGGAGCTTACATAAATTGATTATGATGCTCAGTTTGGATTTTATGCCCTTGGACGAAATTGGACACATGTCCTTGAATTGCTTGAGGAGGTGAGTTGCAACTATTGATAAAACTCAAAATGGGAATCATATGCACAAACTATCAGTTGCATTAGATCCAGAGCACCAAGTTTCAGCTATTGGGGCTCCTACAATATCATTCCATTGACCAAAAAACCATTTGTTGGAATATCTCCAACACTACAATTTTGGTCAATGAGGCATAGTGCAATTTTTGAAGAGGAGGTTGATTTTAAATAAAACTGTGTCGGGTATTTTTGGCTAGTGTAGTCACATGGGATTTGGCCAAATAGACTTGTGAGATCTTACTAAACTCTTTTATATTGCTCGATTAGGATTTTATGCCCACGGAACAATTGGCCACATGTCCTTAAATGGATTGAGGAGGTGAGTGGAAACTCTCGATAAAATTGGCCTGAATTTAGGTGGCTAAATAATTGGAGTGGTTTAAGGTTGCTAAAAAGACTTGCGGGAGCTTACAGAAGTCTGTTATGCTAATCAGTTTGGATTTTATGCCCCAAGACCAAATTGGCCACATATCCCTCAATGGATTGAGGAGGTGGGTTGCAACTCGTGATAAAACAAAAACTGGGACTCAGATGCACAAACCGTCAGTTGAATTGGATTCAAAGCAACAAGTTTCAAATAGTGCCCCCCCCTACGCTATCATTTCGTCGACCAGAAAACCATTTGTTGGAGTATCTCCAACATTAGGGTTTTGGTCAATGAGGCATAGTGCAATTTATGAAGATGAGGTCGATTTTCAAGAACACTATGTTAGGCATTTTTGGCTAGTGTAGTTGCATGGACTTTGTTCAAACATACTTGTGGGAGCTTATGAAACTCTATTATGATGCTTGGTTTGGATTTTATGCTCCCAAACCAAATTGGCCACATGTCCTTGAATGGATTGAGGAGGCGAGTTGCAACTATTGATAAAACTCAAGCTGAGAATCAGATGCATGAATCGTGAGTTGCATTGGATCCAGAGCACCTAGTTTCAACTATTGGGGCTCCTATGTTATCATTCCGTCACTTGTAAAACAAGTTTTTGGAGTTTCTCCAACACTAGGGTTTTGGTCAATGAGGCATAGTGCAATTTCTGAAGAGGAGGTCGATTTTCAAGAACATTGTTTCAGGTCTTTTTGGCTAGTGTAGTCACGTGGGCCTTGGACAAAAAAACTTGTGGGAGCTTAAAAAATTCCATTATTCTACTCGGTTTGGATTTTATGCCCCCAGACCAAATTGACCACATATCCCTAAATGGCTTGAGGAGGCAAGTTGCAACTCGCGATAAAACTTAAACCAAAACTCATATACTCAAACCCTCAGTTGCATTGGATTAAGAGCATTGCATTGCATCTAGTGGTGCCCCTATGATATCATTATGTTGACTGAAAAACCATTTGTTGGAGTATCTCCAGAACTAGGGTTTTGGTCAATGAGGCATAGTGCAATTTCTGAAGATGAGGTCGATTTTCAAGAACACTTTGTCGGGCATTTTTCGCTAATGCAGTCGCATGGGCCTTGGCCAAACAAACTTGCAACAGATTACTGAACTCCATTATGCTGCTCAGTTTGGATTTTATGCCCCCGGACCAAATGTTCCTCATGTCCTTGAATGCCTTAAGGAGGCGAGTTGCAACTATCCATAAAACTCAAACCGAGACTTAGATACATGAATCGTCAGTTGATCCAGGTGGATATTGGTGTCCACCCGCCTATTCCACTTGGACCCACACCATTGTTTCTTCCATCTTTTTAGTTTCCTTAATTGTAGCACAATTTACTATTTTTAGCAGTTCTTCGGGTCTTGAACTTCCAGAACTGTTTTGAGGCCCTAAACGATTTTTTTTGGGCATGAATGGTTTGACGAATATGAGTATGTTTTGGACTTGATATTCATTGTTAACAATGTATTCCTCAGATAGATATTTCTAACGATGTATCATGTGCATTGAACGGAGATAGTATGCCAAAGTTATGACCCGGGGAAATTGATGTACCAATTTACCCCAACGGGGCCCATATTCTGGCGTTTCATCTGCTAGGGTTAGGTTTTTGGATGTTTAGGGTTTTCCATTGTTTCTCAATAATATATAGGCCTTAGAGCCTCATTTTAACATAGAGTTCAGAGGCCATTAGCTGCCATATCTCTTCTCAGAGATAAGCTACCAGTTCCCTAGCTAGATTACTTCCATTATGTCTATAAGCATTTTTCAGTCATTTGTTATTAATGAAATGAAGTCTTATTTCCACTGAATCTCTACGTTTATGTGTATTTTTGTATTTCATTGTGTTCCTACATAAATCTGGATCAGTGGTATCAGAGCGGTCTTCTCGTTCTTGATCTTTCTTTGCATGTGCCCAACGAGGTTGAGGTATAAGGAGTTGGGGCTCGATCTGGTTGAACCTTTGCAAGATCATCCTCGCAAACCCTGATGACTGCCCATGGAGGAAGAAAATAAATATGAGGGAGAAGGAGATCCTATCAAAATGTTTCTCAAGGAGGCCCTTGGGAAAGAAAGGAATGCGATGATGGACAACTTTGCCCAGATTCTTCAACGGATTCCCACTAGCGATGCATCGACATCCAACAACAACTCTGGAGGTGCCAATCCTTTTAAGGTACAAGTAAACTTTGACATTCCCATATTTGAGGGCCAAATAGATGCATATGTCATAGATAGATGGTTGAATATGTTAGAAGGATATTTCTCAGTTTATGAATTTTTCGACCGAGAAAGGATTATTTTCGCACTCTTCAAAGCCGCCCCCAATGTCAAGGACTGGTGGGAAACCTACTAAGAGAAATAAGGCGAGGGGGAACCCTATCTATTATCGGTCACACCCACTTGGAATTATTTCGAAGACGCCATCAAGGAACAATATTATCCCGTGGGGATCTATGAGGAAAAATACATACAATGGACTACGCTGTGGCAACAAAGGGACCAAGATGTGCATGAGATGACGAATTTGTTTCATACCCTACGCACAAAGTTGGGTATCAAATATTCAGAGAAACATTTGATGTTAGCGTACCACAATTGTCTGCACAGATACATTCAGGAGGAAATGTAGTTCCTTGACATCTCCTTGCTTGGTGTGGCATACCGATATGCTGCCAAGATTGAGCAGAAGTTCAAACAGATAAAGCGAGATATTGGGTTTGCGAATCAGAAGCAAGGGAAAGGAACCAAGCCAAGGTGGGGAAGCCCAAGACAACTCACCAAATCCAAAAGCAAAGAACAACACCATGAAGCCAAAAAAGGACACGGG
>SNQJ01S0150740.1:0-10268 GCA_010110895.2 Picea sitchensis
AAAAATTCAACAATTCCTTGCATCATAATTAGGCAAATTTGAATTCTACATTCTGGAAATTGCAATTTATTTTCTGTTTTAATTTAATTGCTGTTTCCAGCAATTAACTTATTGCAGAAAATTTAATTTTCAGAATTGTTAAAGGTCTAAAAATTGCATCTTAGATCAAATTTCAGCCTAAAATATTAAGAAAATAATTATGGAATTTATATTTAAATTTTGCATTGGGAAATTTCTGCATTTTGCATCAATTGTTATTGTTGTAATTTATTTCCATAAATTTTTTTGAGCATTCACTTTTCATTTACATCACTTTATTTGCTCAATTTCTTAAACTCATGTGCAAATCTGAAATGATACTTCACTACAACATCACTAATTTTCAGGTTTAAAGCAAGTCTAATAATCCTCAATAAAAGAAACCATTACAAGACTTGTAAGTTGTAACCTGATTTGGAACCTTCACTTATACCTCCATTTAATAATTCTTCAATGAAGTTCCAAACAAACAAACACATTGGTCCACTAAACCTCATTGATTCACATCAAACTAGCTGGACTTAGTGATTTTCCACGGGGACACCCCCTTTGAGTTGGAGAGGAACCAACCTAAAGAGAGTGGAAATGCTACTGTGGCGACAATAGGTAACCTTCCTTAGTTACACAAACTAACACCTTCTGCTTGGGACTTTCACACATTAGGGATACTAGATTTTGTTGTATTTGTATTAAAATGTGGTTACAACCGCATGGTACAACATGATAATACTAACAAAATTTGATTTGTTCGAAGTCGGGCTTTCAAGAAGTTGCAAAATTTCAAAATTTCTACCTATATTCTGAACTGTTTTTACATTCTTAGAAATATATCTAAAAATCGACAGGTATATATCCTAACAAACTGATCTAGAAGGAAAACCACCTTACACAACATTTTAAGGGAACCTGGACTTAATAGAAGAAATGCGTACTAAGGGCTTCCTGTTTGATGTCAGATTGTAGCTCAATTTCTAGTTTTGCATTGTCCATCTCCATGTCTCCTTGTGCTTGCTAGACTGTCTCTTCATCCCTTACTGTAGCAGGACATAGCCAATTAAGACCTTAGGATGAGTAACCAAAGAATGCAAGCTCCTAGTGAGACCCAAGACCAATTCATATAACATGCTATAATCAACTTCCAATTTCTTAATTTTCCTGCTCTGTTGAGCCACTATCTTTGACATTTTTGCATTCTTGGATGTCTGAATATCAATTTGATTGGCCATGTGCGAGAGGGCTACCTGCATGTCCGTGAGGTAGTGTTCATTTCTCCTTTGAACTCGACACAGATCTGATGATTCACAAAGGACACAATGACCAGAATGGTTGCGTCTAGCCATTTTTAACTAGATCCGACACCACCAGGATAATACACTATCTGAGTTTGAAAGAGACCAATTCTCAAAGCCATTGGAGATTGAACTAACCAATTTCTAGACCTATAATGAGCCATGAATCCAAAATAAGAGAACCGAGTTGTAGAGTTGAGGGAAAACTAAGTGCAATTGTTCCTTATTCTCTATATTGGATGAACCCACCACGACCAACCTACAAAATGCGAGGAGGCGGATAATGGGATATCCCCTGAAACCACATTCAATGCCACTCATAGAGCCCTTTCGAAGATAGAGGTAGACAAAGGGCCCAAAATAAAATCCCACTTGCACCGGTCCCAACCATCTTCACAATTTTATGAGATTCCACTTCCTGCATGTGTGAGTATGGAATTAGTATTGGAGGATGAAAGGGATTTAATGCCCATCCCTTTTCCTTGACATTCTGTTGCAGCTTGTATAGACACACTTCTTTCATGAATATACTAAAGTCTATGCTTCTAACTTTTATGGGAGGTGGGAGATGAAGGGTACCCCCCTATTTATCCTTATACTTCTAGCTTCAAGCGATACCTTTTCATTTTCTTTACAATTTGCTTGTGTGTTGAAGGCCCTCAAAACTTAATAGAAGCCTATGGATTTGAAGCTCCTCGTCAACCCTTGAATTTTGTAAATAAGCCTTGCAAGACTGTTATCCTTGGAGTTTGATTGATTTCTCAAGTGCCAAATTATGATAGTTGAATCCCTTGTTACAGAAAGACACTTCATCCCTCTTGAATTGAGTATCTTTAATCCTTGATAGACACCAATTCTTTTGCTTCATTATTGGTAGCTTCTCCTAATCCCTAGACAAAATTTATTTCTTGATTTCCTTAGGGATTGAAGGTGATCCCCCCCTATACCTACCACCTTGGTATACTTTTATTTATCATAAATCACAATAAGGCTTATTTTTACGTGAATGACATGTGATTCTTCTTTTTTAACGCAGATTGAACTAGGTGAGTTGTTTTCAGTGTACTAAATTGTGGTATTGAGGGTGGCTAGGCCCAATTGATTATTGGGGTCTTCAATATTTGAGTTTGGTCTTGGAAAAGTGTTTGGATTATTTACTAGAGGCCCATATAGTCTCACCATAAGTTACTCTAGGAGGTGGCTGAACCCTAGCAGTTAAAATTTGTTGTTTTTATATTTTGATTCAAGTTGGCAAAGCTCAAGGGTCAAGGGTAATTTCATGTTTAATAGGCATCCAAGTTGTGATAGGAAGTCCACATTGGCCATTGATGAATTTTCAATCGTTATAGTTTATCCATGTACGATTTCATTCATAGTGATCCAAATTAGTCCTACCAACATCGTGATATTATCTCCGACATCGCAATAATTTCGGTTTTTAGAGGGCAAACGATATTATCCGACATTTTCCTGACATTTTTGTATTTTTTAAATTTTGTCGACATTTTCTGATATTTTCCCTGATGTTTTTGATATTTTCTTTTTTCAGACCCTGGGTGATATTTTCACTGACTCAATGTTGGCAACATTGATCCAAATAACTTTGGGCACTTCTCCAAATCACCCTCCTTAAAAGGATCCAATAAAGTCATTCGAAAGTAGGGAGAGGAGTGAACAATTTAATCTTAGTGGACCTAAATTATTAATGACGCCTTTGTCTAATAAATGCTAACCCATGCCGTAATTGGTTTTTTCATTCAAACCATCTCCATTTAGTTTTATAATTTGATGTGTATAATTCAAAGGGGGTTAGTGAGGTCTTTACAAGCTTGAATTTGTCTTGAGTAGTATTTTTTTCTTGTGTAGGATGGACATCTAGCAAGATGAAAAGGTTAGGAAGGGGAAGGTTATAGGTTTCCTAACTTTGTCTTTTGAAGCACCATTGATTGTGATGTTGGACGTATATTTATAGATGGTTTTCATGTTTTCTGGGGACTTGCATTGGGTTTCATCTCTTTGAAATTCATGTTATGTGAGTGGGGCAGACCATAGTTATTGGCTTGGTAGACTAGGAATCAATGGTTCTACCCGAATTGCCACCCAAACTTGGTGGGTGTAGCTTGGAACTGCCTAGACTTGGTGTTGACCAATCAAATCTGGGTCAAAGTTCAAACTGCTTTGCCCCGGTTAACCTAGCCAAATCTTAGTTGACTTGACGAAAATTATTGACATGCTGGCCTCACCCATTTGACCTTGCACTTTGATTAGTTTGAGTCGCTCATGGCTTTGTAAATTCTGTTTTTGGTCATTTGGAGATCATCTTTCATAGTTTTTCCTTGGCAGTTTTGAGGAGGTTTTGCACTAGTAGTGGGATTTTTCAAGAACATTAAGGGCCTTTTGTTGGCACTCATTCCTAGGCTATTATATTTGTTATGCATTCATATTTTGTCATATGATTTCACATTTGACTCTACATTGGACAATTGAACTTTGTTTATTTTGGTTCATAATTTCATGCCATAGGCCATGGTGATTTTGATGTATGTTGATAAATTTTGAGGAGGGTTTTGCACTAGTAGTGGGATTTTTCAAGAACATTAAGGGCCTTTTGTTGGTACTCATTTCTAAGCTATTATATTTATTATGCATTCATATTTTGTCATATGATTTCACATTTGACTCTACATTGGACAATTGAACTTTGTTTATTTTGGTTCATAACTTCATGCCATGGGACATGGTGATTTTGATGTATGTTGATATGACCATATGATATACATGGATATGTTATTTTTGTATCATATAATATTTAGTGTTATCTTTCATGTACAATCCAAATTCAATAAAAAAAGTTCATGGAAGTTCCCATATTTTGTATTTTTCTATATGTCGAGTCATTGTCGGTTGATTGACAATTCTTTGTTGAGTCTCGAGTCAAGTTTGACTAGTGGGCCAAAAGGAGTGTTGAAATGAGACGAGTCTAATAACTTCGAGGCAAACCAAAGAAAGAATGGAACCCTAGTGGACGATGTAGCACTCCATCCACTTGACCAATAAATGAACTCCCCATTAACATGTTTTTTATACTGCATTTGTTGAGGTTGAACTTGGAAGTACCTTCAACTTACTATGATTAATAAAAAAATTCAGTTATTATACCTTCATTACTCTTCAAAAGTCTTTTGTTGCTTCGTCGACTTTCAAAAAGCATTTGACTTTGTCCTGAGAGAGAGCCCTTGTTTCAGAGGATTTGCAACATTGGTATTTTAAAAATCACTCTTGGTTGTCATCATGAAACTCTGAGTCGGTTGTTGGTTGCCTTTGTATAGCCCACGACCTTTCAGATTTCATTCGAAACACCATCACAGTCAAACATGGTGCTCTTCTGCTAAATATTGTTTAGGATTTACATTGATGAGTTGGAGTCTTTTCTTCGGGAGAACATTCAAGATAGGGATGGTTGTCTTCTACACCATGTGTTGATATCTCTCTATTTTTTTGATGATGGTTGATCCTTCTTGTTAGATTTTTTAGGGTAAGAATAAACAGCAGTCTCCTTTTGAAATTGAAAGCAAAATTCCTTTAGATCTGAAGTGCAGAACAGCAATAGGCAGTGACAGTAGAATAGAACTCAGATCTTAAGATTGTAAAGTCATATAATCAATAAATCTAGATCTCAAACAGACAATTGAAAACCCTAACTTAACAGAGAATTCCAATCCTCTAGTTAGAGAGAGATCTATGTAAATACTCCAGCAGTAAATTCAAGCTAAATGTAATAACAAGGTTTAGATCACAGTCATTGTTTAACAGTTCTATTTCATCATTATTAAACTCAGATCATATACTGAAACTAAACAGAAATAATATCTCTAAACAGCAGTAGATTGAATCTAATAGATAGTAGGTATTCAAATGAGAAACATACCTGTCCACAGCTTTACCTCTGAAGATGAAACAGCCACAGGAAATGAGTCCTGGTATGCTCAGTTAAAGTTTAGTTCAGATCTATTAGAGATCTAAAATGCCATTGTTTGAAAGAACTTTCATGCCACCAAGAGTCAAGGGCAAAAGAGAGCCAAATCAAAACAACAGAAACCCTAACTCACAGTAAGCAAGGCTAAGGTTCAGATGAGGCTACAGCAAACAAAAATGAGGTTACCCTCAGAATTTACCCCTGGCAGCCAACGTTACCTCTCCACAGGAAGCGGCACCCTTCAGGATAGGATCGGCACCTTCAAACATGGACAGCAGCACCCTTGTGAGTCACGGCACCCCTTAGCAGGACCACGGTACCTCTACACGGAGTCCGCGGCTCCCTATAGCAGATCCACGGCACCCCTTAGCAGGACAGGTGCCTCTACACAGGTCTTTTGACTCCTACAGCGGAGTCGGTACCCTCATGCAACAGATGGCAGCATCCTTTGCATACACAGCAGCAACATGAAGAGTGAGGGTATGGACAGCAGCAAGAGAACCTTCAACAACAGGACTGCAACAAGAAACTTCACCCAAAACAGGACTGCACCAAAATCTGGACTGAGGCCGCAAGTTTAAGAGACTCCACGCTTAGGATAGAGACACAATAGAATGTGAGTAAACAAGAGAGGGGAGAGGGTTCTAATTTATAGTTGAGAGTTAGGGGTAGGAGAGTAATAAGAAATAATAATATAAATCACATGTTTTAAATTTCATTTAAACATGTGATTATTAATATTAAAATTAGCCCTCAATATAAAACAAAACCCCCAAACAAAAAACACAAGGCCCTCAACAAAGGAAGGGTTTTTACAAAGCCCACAAGGATAACCAACAACCTCAAGGAACCAAGACGTCAACCAAAAACTTGACAGGTGGCATTACTCATTCCTTCAAATCATATGGTAGACCTAATGCTTTATCATCCTTTGCGCAAAGGGGCGTTATCCCCACTTGTGGTTGTACCTTCTTGAGGAGGAAGATCATGTACCATCAAGTTTCACACCAAGGTCGAGACAGGACCAATTCATGCCCTAGGCATGGTTACCTGATTCTGAGCAGGGGCCACGATTACTAACCTAGAATTAACTGGCCTTGAATTTCGAACCAAGACTTCCATGCACAGGCATGGGTACCCTGGTTAAAAACCAGGGGCCATGGTTACAAACCAGGGTCTTTATCCAACATATGTCCCGGACCATATCCCGAGTGCAGGTATACAGATCTCGTCTGAGGTCTTAGCCATCCTCGAGGAGAATGGCTCTTGCTGCTGCATGTAAATTCAACACTTCTGACCTCCTCTCTTGAGGGCCTACAAAGACAAATTGATGCTTTGTCTAGCTTTTGTGACCCTCGACCAAAGGCTATGATCTTCCCAAAGGCTATGATCTTCAATGCATTGAAGCGTGCTCTATCTGAGTACCATTTCTACTTCCGAGGGGAAGATATCGAGATCACTACAACTTACACATATCTGAGTGTTTAGTTCAGGAGACCTCGTTTCAACATGTGACATGCCCTCCAATCTCGAGTCAACAAGGGTTATGATCCTCTTACTCTTATTGAGAGACACTGTTTTGACAACCATTTCCAAGATATCTTGTCCAAGATGCACCTCTTGGACACTATTATCAGGCCCATGACCCTTTATGGTTCCTAGAAATAGGATTTGAGTTCGTTTCAGGTTGATTGGGCTGAGTTAGAGAGAGTCCAAACCCTCGTTCTTAGGCACATCATCTAATGTAAATGCATTGCCCCCCGCAACCCATTATTTAAGTGGAGTTCGAGGCCTAGCCTTTTCACCTTGAGGCTATTTTTCGATTGGTCAAGTTCCTTCATAGAGTGAATATTATTGGGGATCCGACCTTCGGGTTAGATAGGTATCCCTACTTATCACTTTATTCCTTAGAGGCCATTACATTGGCCAACCCCCTTAGGCGCACTTGATGTTGGTTTTCAAAGGGATCTTGGTTACTTTAGTAAGTGTTGTTGATGATTGCAACGTCGTGAGACATCCTCCATGATACGTTCTCCTCTGTGACTGAGTTGAGTCGACCTGAGAGGGAGCCCAGTGTTGGGCATACCCACGTGATGGGGCATCGTTCTCCTTTGTGTGAGAGTTGAGTCATCCCCCAGTGGTTGGGGCATCGTTCTCCTCTAGAGAGTTGAGTCGTCCCCCAGTGGTTGGGTGTGTCCATGTGATGGGTGTATCGTTCTCCTCTGTGTGAGAGTTGAGACGATGTAGCACTCCAGATGATTCTGTTGAGTATGACGTCCCTGTGGCTGAGCACTGGTGGACGTGTCCCTAGTGGCTGAGCACTAGTGGACATGTGGATGATCCCTTGCTATATTGTCTAAGTGTAAGATTTGCTTGTAACCCTAATTGTAATGTAAAGGGTACAAGTCGGCCCCACCATATGTGAAAGATAATCAATGTTTATTGTAATAATTAATTATTTTCCGAGTTATTGAGGTCGGCCCTATTGTGCCAACCGACACACCTATTGTTGTGTCTATGTCTAGTATAAATAGAGGTGATTTCCCCATTGAGGAAACACACTCACATGTAAACTCAGAATTTCAGCAAGTGCAAGTAGGGATGAAGTGCGCACCTCTCTTGGGCACAAGTTTCAAGGTTGTAGAGCACCCTCTTGTGTGCATTAGGGTTTTATGGTTGGGGGATCTTCTCTTGAGAATATAGCAAAGGATTGTTGGGTTTTCTTCCTTTGAGTGGAAGGGTTTCCCAAGATATTTCTTGTGTTCTTGTGCATGGTACTTCTTCTTGTGATCTTGGTTATTGCAACACTTGTGAATGGTGTAGCTGCATTTTTTTATGGTTCAAGTAAATGCTAAAATGAAATAAACCTCATGCTTGAGCCTAGCATAGTGAAAATTCAACAAGTGTAAATCTGTCCAAACTATATTTCCCCTTTCAAATACTCTCTAGATGCACTAGGTCACCTCTCATCGACCAAGAAAGACTTGGATCGGGCTATCAGAGAGGACATTTGTAGATAGTATATCCAGGTCACCTAGATCACACCTCTAGGGATTTGGACCTGATGATGACCTTCTATGTTGAGCACTTTCTTGAGTTGAGAGAAGGTATTATTGCTTGACCTCCATATACATGTAGACACAAGATGCATGCCCTTAGGATCCTCCTTGGTCAGTTTTGGGTGGGTTCCTGTAGACAAGGCTTGCCAATTATGCCACTTAGGAGCCAAAGACAGAGTAACATCTCATTTTTTGTGCCCCATCTACTATGAGATCAGAGAGAGATACTTTTGCCTATTTCAAGACTAGCGGATCTCCTTTTCCACCTTTCTTTGCTACCCTAGAGATGTCTTTCCCTCTTCATGAGGGAAGTATTTAGACATAGATCTTAGTCTCTACTTGTCCTAGTCGGAGGCCTTGAGGAGGATCACCTCATACTTCATGGTTATCTTGATTCTTGACTAATTGGGGCAATAAGCAACATGCAAAGATTCATGAGAATTCAAATTCCACATCGACGTGACCTCACATTACCTCTCAACCCACCCATGGGGGGATCGATCGACCTCCTCAAGACCAATGAGGTGCTGCTACTCCAGGACACAAGGAATACACCACCGACCCAACAAACAAGCCAACTCTAGGTGGTTCTAGAGTTAGCCCCCCCCCTCGTCCAACTCCCCACTCCTCAAGTTTGCTCGAGCAACAAGGGTTTTACTAGGAGTTTCTTCCCCATGACCTTGCATGTTAGGAGAGTTGGGATTCCTTGCTCTTGTGCTACCCCTAGAATTTATAGGTAGGCTCTCTCTGAAATATCCCTGATCCTGCTGATCAAGATATTTGCTACTGATCTAATGTTCTATCTCGCAGATCTGATACACAGGGGGTTTCTGGATGTGTTTTATCTTCAGATATGATACTCTGGGGGTTTCTGGATGCATTTCAGTTGTGTGTTTGAGATGTTTATGGTTATTGCATGTGCATGTTGTATATTTATGGTTTAAACAGTATATAGGGGATGCATGTGGAAATAAAGAACATCAACTGCCCAATAATATGTATTATGCGACTCAAGCATGGAAATACAATAACATACTGGAAATATAGAGTCGTCAGTTAGATCTCATGGATCGTCACTGGAATACAAGCAAATAGCATAAAAATACCTGTGATCAGAAGATGAAGGCAGATCTGATGCATGCACGGATAGATCGGCAAAATAGGTGATTCCAGAGAAGTACGCTAACCACTACAAGCTGGAAAACTCGTTCGAAAGGTTAGACCTGTCGGAATGAGCTGGAAACTGTCCCAATAGAAGTGCCCTGGCCTTTAGACTGAAATGGATGAGTGCCGGATGTCAGATCTGGTCTCTGAGGCACTGGATCTCGACCCCTGGGGGGTTTGCGCACCCCCTAGGACACTGGATGCGCCCCAAATGATTCCACCAACAGAATCAGCTGTTATAGGACTCAAAACGATCGTCTCGCCAAATGCGGAACTGGGTCGGGAGGGTTTCCTCGGATCTCTGCTCTGATGCTCCGTCTGCAATCTCAAATGTCCTGCCGGAAGAGCTGTGCCCTAAATGGCTGGATGATGCGCCCTGCAAGATTCCACTGTCAAAATCTGATGGGAAGTGGCTCAATCTAAGCGCCCTGGCTGGATCTCAACTGGGTCGGAAGGAAAATGCAATCTAAGCTCGGACCTCGTGCAACTCCACAAACCCTCAATTTGACTTGCACCCTCATTGGCTGAGCTGCGCACACTGCAACTGGATACTCCTGAATAGCATGGTGAAATACCTGGATGGTATCTCTGATGGGCTAGGGTGTCTCTCAACACCGAAACCAATCAATGGTGGTGGTTTCCTCTAGAAATCCACAAAACAGTAAAGTCGACTCTCTTCCTCCTCTGGGAACTCTCAACATCAAATCATAACAATGCATAATGAGGAATTAGGTCAAATTC
>SNQJ01S0150740.1:14099-33472 GCA_010110895.2 Picea sitchensis
AGGAGTTGAGGATTAGGTGACAGCACCTTAACTCTCACTTGCCCCCAAGGACACACCGAGTGGATTGAAGATTTCTTCCACGTCTCCCAGGTGTGTATAAGGCGGCAACAAAACCAAATAGACTTTAACATGTTTGCATTTGATGATGCTTCATGGTACATGAGTTGACCCCCTAGTTGAAGAGGCGGTCAACAGACCCAAGAAGGGCATGTACCTCATTCCATGGGAAGAAGGAGTTGAAGGCCCAGAGGGATTGTTGTTGGCTAAAAAGATAAAAGCCTATATATAAGACCTTCCAGATGCTTCGCCCAGGGATCCCCCGAGAAAGCAATGAAATGCTTCTCTGTAAGAAGGGGGGACCCACAAGAATAAATGATTATGAATGCTTAAGGGGTTAGTTGGAGGATAGGAGGTCTCACCACGAGCCGACCTATCATGATCATGGGTACCTATGCGGAATGACATTACCATCATCTGGTCACCAAGTCAGGGTAATGGCTCTCAGTCACACAAATGAGAGAAAGGGGGTATCATCACGAGCCAACCTTCTCATTTCCGCAAGATACTTGTGAATGACACTGTCATCATCTAGACACCACGCCAAGACAGTGGCCTTCAACTCATTCCTTAAAACATGAAAGAAACAAAGAATGGCAAGAAGATGG
Source organism: Picea sitchensis (assembly GCA_010110895.2). Taxonomy (NCBI): domain Eukaryota; kingdom Viridiplantae; phylum Streptophyta; class Pinopsida; order Pinales; family Pinaceae; genus Picea; species Picea sitchensis. Next base: position 14,765 of record SNQJ01S0150740.1, read on the forward strand.
ACTTGTAAAAAGTGCATTGCAAATGAAGGTGTCACACACCCTGCACAAAGGCACCCATGAATGAGACAATACGAGCCCTTGTATGTCATGAAACTCAACAACCTTTGAAGTCTAAATCCCTTCCACCTCATCATCCTTTACATAACCTTGAGAGGCCATCCTTGGAAGCATCCCCTACTTGAGGGATTTGGTTTACCCAATAGGACTCCTATGACACCTCTCCCATACTTAAACTTGGTCAATTGTATAGGGTTTGAGTATTTGTTTGATTTGATGAGGTAGTTTTGATGCACATGTTTAGGTGCCTTGCTTATTAGACGTGGTTTACACTTGTCATGATATCTTTGAATTGATATCTTTGGAGGGTGTACCTTTTTTGTCTTGTAGGACCTTGTTGGTGGACAGTTTTGGAGGAGCAAGCCTAGCTTGGGCTTCCATGGAGCTTCAAGCCCATAGGTTGGATGCCAAGGACCCGCATGCCGGATGGCAGAGACGTACCTTTGGAGGCCTAGAGGACATCATGGATGACATGACCTAGCCCTCACATGCCAAACGTTTTGTCGAGGAGAGGAAAAACGTCACCTTTTGGAGGCTTGACATCACCTAGAGGGCTAGGGTTTGGTGGTGATGTTGTTGCTTAATGACATGTGGCACATTTTGAAGGAAGGAAGCTTGAAGACCATAAAGAGAGGACTTGGGTGAGTGACGAGTGGCCTTTGGAGGCCTGGCCATGCATCTACCTACCCAACGACTTCTTGAGAGTTCCAAAACATCCCCTAAAGGGGTGACATCACCTTGCTCTAGGGTTTCTTTTTTCTAAAAGTGAAACTAAAAGTGAATTGTTTAACATTATTTTGTTGCAAGGGGTAAGATAAGGGTTGTGGACCCCTTATCTTATGTTTTACCCTTGCTAATGTAGACAAACTATGTGAAAGACAAATTGTATAAATAGAGATCATAAGATCTCATTTTAAATCATAACTCTCCCATTGTGAGAAGTAGAGGACTGAAATTTTCGCTACCCTTGAGGCTTTTTTGCTAGCTTGTGCTATGATATGGTGTTGTTTTGGTTATGGAGTTGATGATGATGATGCACTAGCTCTTGGAGGTCATTTTATTGCTATTGTGGTGGTTTATCTTGGCATCTTATGGTTTATCTTGTTGCTATTGGATTGGTAAGGCTTTTTCCTTGTTGCTATCATTTGTAATTCAAGATCAATGTTGATTTTGCTAAGGCTAGGTAGGGAGTATAAGTGCATACACCCCTACTTTAGCTCCACCATAATTTACAAGCATAGAATTATTGTTTTGCAAGGGTTTGCTAAGGAAGTATAAGTGCATACACCCCTTAGTTTTAAACCCTAGCTGGGTTGTTTGCCTTGGGGAATAAGAGCATTTATACCCCTAAGGAGGCAGTAGCCCTAGCTATTTTCTTTTGACCCCATTAACCCACAATTAAAGGCACTAGTAGTTACATTGGAGAAATAAAAAGTTGCATTGGTAAACGTGAAAAGTTGATGTTTTAAAGTTCTTCCACTTGGAGATTGTTTCTTGAGCCCTAGGCTATCTTGCCTCATTGAGGCATCCTCTTTCATCCACTAAAACTTGCTGCTGTTACAAAACTAACCTACAGCCATTAGGGCTGCAGAAATCTAACCCTAGAAATTGGCTATAACTTCGCCCTAGCAAACTACTAACCCTAGTGGACTTTTTGAGCTTGTTAAAGGTAATTTTCATTGGCTGATTTTTATGTTACAAGGCTTGGTTTGCTACAGCCATAAGGCTGATAAATATCACCGCAGTTAGCTTTTTGTGACAGCCTTGCTTTTGTGCTAAAGTTTTACTATAACATTGTTGAGTTGAACTAGTCTTTACTAGCTTGTATCTTGCTTATTCAATTGGACTTTTAGCACTTATTTTGCAGCTCTTGTTATTTTTTATATGCTGATATATATCATTGATTATTGTTGCAATTAGGGACAACAAGCTTAACTTGCTTGTCCACCTAACATATTACAAGTATACTTCGTTTTCATTGTGTCTCGGGCAGGTATTTTTCTCTTAGCAGGTCATTCAAGGCATTGGCAACCCTAAACCTTTTCCAAGTTCTCTCTACCATTTAGAATTGACCTTTAGGGACATCCATCCCTACAACTCATTTTCCATCTCATTTCCCCCTAAGGTCACCGAGATTCCCCCCTTGAGGTGACTACCTCACCTCTAAAGTGATAGGAACACCTGCCTAAGGTGACAGTGGGTAGGTGCTCTCTAAGTTGTCGTGATTTTGGTGGTTGGATCGGGCTTTTCCCAACCTAAAACTTGTGCGATAACAATGCTAATGCAGTAAAGGAGACTGTTCTTGATAGTCATTTTTGGTCACAGGTTTGGTATGTTTTGCAATTCACCAGGCCAATTTATCACATGATCAAGTTTGCGTATTCAGATTGGCCAATCATTGGGGAGGTGTATGAGCAAATGGATAGCATGCCAGGGTAGATTAAAGACGTTGTTCAACCTAGAGATGTCAACTTGTATGATCATATTTGTGTAGAGGTGGAAAAACGGTGGGAAATGCCAAATATTCCACTACATGCCTTAGCATATGTGCTTACATCTAAATACTATCATGTATCATGGCTTTCATCACTAGCACCTGGTGGTGGGTCCAAGTGAAAACCACACCAAGATCCAAAGGTTCAAGCTGGTTATATGAAAGCATTAGACAAATTGGGCCCGGATGAGGAGTGTGACACCATACAAAAACAATTGAGCCACGACATCCTTAGCAATGGTGCCTTTGGGACCAACCATGGAGTTAGAGATTGAGGGAATTTGACTTCTCTCGAGTGGTGGAACATGCATGGTGGTGCTACCCCACAGCTGCAACGTTTGGCAACATGGGTGCTTTCACAGGTGGTGAACACTTCTTCTGCAGAGAGGTGTTGGAGCACCTACAATTTCATCCATAGCGTCAAAAGAAATAGGTTGAATGTAAACTGGTTAGAAAGCTTGGTTTATGTTCATTAAAACTTGCGATTGTTGTCCCATTACTGTGAAGAGGCAAAGATGGATAAAAACTTGAAGAGTTGGGACAACAATCTAGAGGAGGATAATTTGGAGGATGGAGTATTGCTTTTAGAGCAATTGGAGAATGCTCTTTTGGTTGATGATGATCATGTTGAGATGCCACCCCCATCCACTGTCATGGTCCTCATGTCCAAGACTCCAACTACAACACTAGGGGCTTTATATTCAGTTTTGCCGTAGCCGTCTACATCTACTTCTACACAGTTTTATCCTTCTCTGGCTTCTCCACTACCACCATGTGGAGGCCCGGGTTTTGCTGGAAAGAAGAAGGAATAGTTGTTTCTCCTTTTTCACTACTTTATATGTCATAGATGATAGATTCATAGTATTTAGCAATTAGCTCAGTTTATTGTTTTGGACCTTTCGGTCTTCATACTTCAGTGCAGATGGCCTATTTTGTAAACATAACTATTTGGTCATGACTCATGTTATTGTTGATAGTTGTTGATAACCCGTTTCATTCCATAAGTTAATTGTGTACTTTCTATTATGTGGCTTGAAAATTTGTATGTTTGTTTGTAATTTTGTAATTGCTAGAATCTAGATGCTTGATGTTCAAATGATTAATCATTGATGATTGATGTACTATAGATGCCATTCCTATCTTTATTAATGTACAAATATGCATGTTTTCATATATTCTGCAACTAATTTGGCATTCTGCATTTAAAAAAAAATATAAATGCAATATATATAACAGATGCTCCTGGGATGCTCCACTCCCGATGATTTTTGGAAAATGATGCTCCTGCTCCGCTCCATGCTCTGCTAACATTGCTTTTAACAGCAGACTGGTTTTATATTAGACCATGAACCAGATTATGACTCTTGAATTAATCGTTTGGAGATGAAACAACTTTTTTTTGAACTCAAGACATATTCATTATATGTATCAGCTTCTCTTGATGTGGTTGCTTATGTTTATGTTCATCGAGATCTCCAAGTTGAAATTCAAGTGGGGTTAGAGTTTAATGGTTTAAGTCAGACTCCATTTGCCAAAACGAAACTCGCGTTATTACACAACAGGAGATGCTGTTCCTGAAAAATCATTGAGAACAAAAGCAAGTCTAGATGTTGGAACTCAGGTGGGGTTTCAGTTTTGTGGTAAGTGGGTTCCCCTTTACCAAGGCCAAACTTTCACTCCGACACAAACATAAAGCCATTGTATATATTTTTGGTTGCCCCTTGTAATTTTGTCTTTGCATATTCTCATGAATCACTTCATTTTTTTGGTGACATGACTTGAACTTGGCAACCATTTAGGAAACCCAAAATGGAGAGTCAACTCAGCAAAACTTGGAAAAAAGCTCAAGAATAGCTTGGTATATTAAACAATACATAAAATATTCAAAAGTGCGAAGGCATGCAAAATTAAATTGGTAAATTTAGGCCAAAGCCAGGTAGACTCAGTTAAAGTTGGTCAGAATTGATGGAGCCTTGAACTCAAACAAACTGTGTCAATTGTGGAATGCTTGGCCCAGTTGGACCAAGTCTCGCCCTTCTGAGTAAACTTGGCTTAATTTGGTGCTAGGCAGAGTCCACTTGGCGGGTATAATGATAACTCTCCATATCTTTTAATCTCTCCATGTTTTTTACCTTGAGATTTCACGAGTGTTGTAGCCAATGAGGTACAGCATCTGTGCACATGTCTATGATGTCCTGCAAAGAGAGATTACTTCTTTTAAGTTTTTAGAGATTTTGATTGTAAATGCTTGCATTTTGATTGATTGTCTTCTGGTTTTCTTTCCAGTTTCCTTCTGGCTGGTTTCTTTTAATAATAATAGTAATCTATTTTTAAGGTCACGGCCAAGCCAGACACCAATTGGTGTATGAGACCCCCTTGTTTGTGGGACAAAGAAGCCCCTCCACGCAGCGATTTGTCTGCTAAAGTCTACAGAGGTGTACATACCCTACCCCCCTCTGGATTTGAACCCGTGACGTCCAAGGAGGAAACACATGTTCTTAACCATTAGGCCCACTCAGGTTGTCAAAGTAGCTGCCAATTTTTTCCTGATACTCTTTGTGGCTTTTGTGCTCCATTCAGAGAAAATGTAATGGTCTAGTAGCAGCAGATGGCTGATGTCATGCACATAGCCAGTAGTTAGTATACCTTCCATTTTCTACCCATTTACATATAATACCATCAAGTATGGAAAGTTCAGTTAACTTGAACAAAAGTCTGCCTTGTTATTTAGGAAATACTTCTCATGGTTTTTTTTCTTCTCAACAAATGAACACCTAAAAGTTAAAACATTCGTTATCCTTAGTGCTAAAATAAATAAGTATTATAGGAAACTTAATAACTTGTTATGTTAGTGCTAGTATCTATGTCCTCTTTGTATATACTAATGGACCAGCTGTTTACTGATTTGAATGTACAGATTAAGATATGAATAACTATTTTGATTTTATCATTTGTGATATTCTTAGATTGGGTGTTTGCAGGTTGAGGTGCGCACTTGCACAACCAAAGACTAAAGTGGAAAAAAAAACAATTCTACATGAGCTTTTTGAGCAGCAGGGGCAGAGTCCTTGGTATGACAATCTCAGGCGTCCAGTTAGTGACTTGAAGCCACTTATTGAAAGTGGAGTCCGAGGCATTACAAGCAATCCTACAGTACTGCAAGCAACACATTTTCTGAATTGTATTGGGGCTCTTACTATTTAATTTATTTTTATTTTGTACGGCAGAAGTTAGGAAATAGTCTACAAAGGTCACTGAAAACTGAATTAGATTGATTTTGACTCTTTTATGCAGATTTTTGAAAAAGCTATAATATCTTCAGGCGCTTATGATGACCAGTTCAGGTATTCCTAGGCCTCTGTGCAGTTATTGGATCTACATTTGTCTCTCTATAAATCAATTACCAGTTCTTAAGGTTGGTTTAAAGTTTTAAATTGATCAATTTGCTTTTCAAGATTATGTCTGAAGTAAAACTTTAAAACCTCGGATGAATAAATCTTGATGGCCGATGAAAGCTTTATACCTTATCTTAAACCAAACTAGAAACCTTTTATTTTCTGTTTCAAGATGTAAAACTTTATATACACAAGCCATACCCAAAGTTACAGAGATTCATTCCACCTACAGAGTTGCACTTTTTGCATGAGACTCGAGATTGGAAATGGAGACATTGTCTATTTTGATTTTCTAATTATATTTTGAGACTGAGTTATGTAGTTGATTGGTTATTAATAATTGTTGAACTTGGTAATCTATGAATTTGATCACGGGATCATCTTTCAGTTCATTGTTTTGTAGACAAATATCGAGTGTTAGATGTTGTACTATCATATTTATGAGATGATCTTATGAATTTGTGCATAGATGGTGGTTTTATAACTTATATGGATTGGAAATGCCATTGTTATATATTTTTGTGCACAAAACTTACTATATTTTGAGTTTTCTTTCTTGTGTTTGCCGAGTCTTTGCAGAGTCTTTCCCAAGTTTTTCCTGAGTCACCGGGTCTTGCCAAGTCCCAGGCCAGCTGGGTTTTTGCCGAGTCTGACGGTGACAACTTTTGTGCTAAGTCGTTGGTTTTACGTTTCAACTTTTATGCTCTTTTTAAATTCCTGTTTCTTTGGGGAATGAGTCAATAAATGTTCCGAAAAACTGGTCAGGTTAGTAAGCATGCTGCAATTGTTATTGAAATCATACTGCAGTTTTATCATGTGCAGTGATGGGGATTAAAAACATTCCTAAACTTTCCTATGGTGAAACATTATTTTGGCATCTTGCAAGGGGTGAATTGGAGAGCTGTGAGCCAAATTCTTCCATTGGCCCTGCATCCCTTGCCTGTACTTCTACTGGATCATAGCGCATCAAGATATTATTCATAAATTCATATATATTATTCGTAAATTCATATATATTATTCATAAATTCATATAATTCTCTCTTTGAAACAATACAGATAGCATATACAGGGTTTTTTCCAAGGGAGCCTATCTTCTGTGGCTCCTTCAATTGAATAGGAATAGGATAGGTTCCAGCTTGCCATGCTCCTGACAAAAAGGCATCTTCACTCATTTTGTTTTCAATTTGAGATTTCTTTATTTGGCTATCTGCTGACTACAATCTTATTGTTTTAGGCTTTTATTTCTTAGGTTTGTGTATGATACCGTATGTTATAGATCACCTTTGAATCCATCTAGTAGTGGTAGCCATGAGAGGACAGCCAGGTTGGTGAAAGTGGGGTAGTGCTATAGCCTCCACCAGGCTTCTTTTCCTCAAGATAGTGATCGGTACACTTCCATAAGGGGGCCATTGATTAGCGAAACTGTCATGGCTATTAAGTCAGGCGGGGTGCTACATGTCCCGAAACTGTCATTGCTGTTAAGTCAGGCTGGGTGGTACATGCCTCGAGATTCAAAACCATCATGGTTCTTGAGTCAGGCCAGGTGGTACAGACCCTGAAACCATCATGGCCATTAAGTCAGGCTGGTTGTTACATGCCTCGATCAAAGTGTATATAAAAATGCCCACCTCTTGAGAGGTAGTTAGTGCTCTGCACTTTAGTCAAATGAAACTTTCTCAGGTTTCAACTCAGTAGTGGTAAGTTTGGAATACTTAAATGCATTGTTGTGATTATTGATACCTTGATTATTATCATTTTGTAGATGTCTTTTATTTTTGAAAAAGATGCAATCTTGTTTAGATGTTGGGTCCTTTAAAGAGATTTTAGGGTCTTTTGTTAACATATTTTGTCATTTTAATCAGCATTTGGAATGATCAGAAACAAACTCTAGGCCTTAAAAAAATTCTAGACACAGAAACCAGCAGATAGACAACTCTTAATTGTCAAACATTCCTGATTAATAGGAATAAGAAAATTATTAGCTATTATGACGAAAGTTGATTTGCTAATGACAATTGTTCTAAGATGACCTTATTGAAGTAAACCCAGTATTATTGGAACTGGCCAGTCTGGACTGGTCCACACCCTAGAGATCCTGAACTGGTGGGTGAACCTGCCCAGGTGGCTGGTTCAGATTGATTCCATTCTGAATTGGTCTGTGGGACCAACATGTGGTTGAATGTGGTAAAATGAAAAGGAAACACCTCAACCCTCCATCCCTCCCAAATCCTCAATCGATGTTATATAATGACCTCCCTGCAATTGCTCTCACACTTCTCTCATTGAGCATCTGTGAGCATTTGGAGATCGTGGAGCTGCAGTGAAGAGACTTGATTCAGAGCAAGAAACAGGCAGGAGAGGGAGTGTTGTTGATGATGTAAGAAGTATCCAATTTTGAGGATGATTTTGATGATAAATGATTTATTTGTTGTAACCTATGAGCTGTAGCTTGATGTTTTTGGACTCTTGAGGCCATTTAGAGCCTTTATGTTTATGTATTTTGTTTGGGATATGTATTAGACTCATTGCCATTTTGCTGCATTCACCCTTGTATGCTATATATAATATATATGAGCAAGCTTTGCACATATAGTGTTTAATGGTTTGGATTGACATTGACATACATGGGTATAAATAGTTAATTAATTTTTGCATATTTTATGTACTTTTTAGTGGTGGACCAGTCCTTCAACCTGGTTCATCGGCTTCTTTCAGTAGGTTCCCAGTCTGACCCTCTGCCAGTTCCAGTCCTGGCTTGGGTTTTGATAACTTCAAGTAAACCTAGGATGTCTGTATCTATGAGCAGTTAAATACTTTGATTATGTTGTTGATCGCAAGTATCCCAGTGCAAGGGATGATTTTGATGATACGTGGTTATTTGTTGTAACCTGTAAGCTGTAGCTTGATGTTTTTTGGACTCTTGAGGCCATTTAGAGCCTTTATGTTTATGTATTTTGTTTGGGATATGTATTAGACTCATTGCCATTTTGCTGCATTCACCCTTGTATGCTATATATAATATATATGAGCAAGCTTTGCACATATAGTGTTTAATGGTTTGGATTGACATTGACATACATGGGTATAAATAGTTAATTGAATTTTGCATATTTTATGTACTTTTTAGTGGTGGACCAGTCCTTCAACCTGGTTCATCGGCTTCTTTCAGTAGGTTCCCAGTCTGACCCTCTGCCAGTTCCAGTCCTGGCTTGGGTTTTGATAACTTCAAGTAAACCTAGGATGTCTGTATCTATGAGCAGTTAAATACTTTGATTAATTTCTCAAATAACAACAATGATATAAAGGTATGTTTAAACCCGAAGCTAATAATATTTTCTTTTAAATGTTTTGAAACAAAATCTAGCTACTTAAACAATTTATCAGTACAGGCACCAGACAATACATGAGGTCTTCATTATCACATATTTTGAGCAATGGTCAGAAAAATCTTATTCATCCTGATTTGGCCTTATTAAAGATACTGAGAGTTGCTTTATTGAAATTTGAACCCAGATTCCATTCCATGCAGATGCACATCTTACATAAACTATAAATGATAATCATAGAGAGTATTCGGCAGATTAACATCTGCAATGAATTAGAAGGGATATAAAAGACTACAGAAAATGTCAAGGACGAATTTCTACTGTAGCCCATTAAAGGGAACGTTGCAGTTACTTTTTTTCCAAAGAAAAAAATCACAAACCTTTCCATTACTGAAAATAAAAGGATTACGTCTGATAGTTCAGCATGCCATTAAAGGTGCATGAGGTCAGCCTAGAAGCCAACCAGCAAAATACCCTCTAAAACATCACAAAACTACTCGAAGGATTCACCAAACACCTCACAATGCAATCAAATGAGATGGGAGGATCTCCTCACCCCCATCTCTGAAAACTTTCATATGGAGTTAGCTGGATCTCTACCACAAGCTTGTTTGGATAAAAGGTCCACTTCCTGGTTATGCTCCCAATAGATGTGATGACAGCATATATCTGAAAAGCTCGATTTGAGGTCTTCTGCATGCCGGAAATATCCAAACGAATGAATACTTCTCTGTCTTCTGGATCCCCTCAACCATTCTACAACTAGCATTGAGTCCCGATAGATATTGATGTCTCCAACTCCTAAAGCTATTTCCATTGAAATGGAGATCGCTTTGATCTGCAAATTTGTTGGTTCCACTGCCCAGACCACCCTTAAATCTGATTTGATGGGGATCTGAGATGTGAATTATACCTCCTGATAAACATTTATTATGGAATTTTGTGGCTACTCCATCAAAATACCCATAAGAACTTGATATTTTTATCCCTGGGTCTGCAACTGATCTTTGTTTTTTCACCTTCTCCGGCCTCTCGAAATTTAAATAAACTCTGTTCAGTTTGCAAAGAGTCTTGAATGGAGATATCTCTTACCCTTGGAACAAAGCCTCATTCCTTGTAAGCCATAGAGCCCACAGGACAAAACAGGGTAGGGATTGATGTTCTTCCTTGCCTCTTGGTCTTCCAGCTAAGTTTCCAAGGCTCTTTCTACCGTGTTTCCATTCCAATTCTCTTTCACCAGTGATACACTTTGTATCTCTCCATACCTCTTGGTGAAATGACATTCAACAAAAATATGATTACTGCTTTCAGAACTCTCTAGGAACAGTGGGAATCTCCCAGGCCCCTGCCAATTTCTTCTTTGTAAGATGTCCCAGGTCAGGATTTTGTTTTTGAGGACAAGCCATAGGAAGACTCGGGTTTTTAAGGGAGCTTGAAGCTTCCAAATTTTCTGCCAATCCAAAGGCTCTCCTTCCTCAATGCTTTCAAGAGCTGCATGATATCCCAGGTTTACCTTGTAGTCGCCTCTAGTTTTATTTCTGGCCCCGACTAGGCTGTCTAGTTATTGTCTTAAGCATATATGAAATAATTGTAATCGGCAATTAATCAGCGGGAATCCCAAAAATATTAAATCAACAATAATCGAGAAATAATCAGGAAAAATCGGCAAGCTTAAATAATACAAAAATATTCATTTTTTCAAAATTTTCCTTTTAAATATAAACCACCAACAACATCAAATAATCTCATTGCCACATAAATATGAAAAAATACTAATATATAAGATGTATAGGATGCCAAATGATGCATCAAAGTCAACTTTGAACCTTGATAGTTGTCCAATCAAAGACACAAAATTGATTAACCAATACAAAATGACATCAAATATATATAAAATGTATCTCATCATGATTAGTCATCTACAAAGATCAATGTGGCAGCTAGCTATCGATTCCCTCTTCCCCTTCTATGGGAAAAGGTAAGGGCTTGTCTACCACTAGAGGGACCTGCAACATCAATTTGGTGTCTGCTGGTAGGAGTATAAATTTGTGTATAGGCTGATGATTATGCTCCCTCTTAAGCCTCCTCAATTTCAATGTCTTCCTGCTGGACTAGCTCCTCCCCCCTTAATGGGGTGGGTCATCCGGATCCTCCCTTGCCCAAGCACATGTTTGGGCTCCTCCTCCTCTACCTCCAATTATGAAGGTGCCTCCTTCATAAAAGGGCTCTCAAACTTCATCCTCCACTCAGTCAAGGTGTCAATGTTTTCTAAGGAAATGGCATCCATGTCAAGGGGGTTCTCAATTTGCTTCACCCACAGTCGGAGGTTGTAGTGGGCATAAAACAAATCATTGAGGCGTTGATGCTCTAACTTGTAAGAGGGTCATAATAAATTTAATGAGTCTTGACTCTTGACAGTCATAACAAAAGTTAGAGGGTGATACATTATAAAAATCATAATTATAACTAGTTGTACCTCATTATGTGTATTTTTTTTCAAATACACTCCAATTGCGCTCTAACCAAAAACGCTATAGGTTTGGCTAAGCACTTGATGACAAATTTCCATAAATTTGGTGCGTTTCCACCATAATTTCTCCACTAGACATCTACAACAAATAAGAAAAAAAAAGAAAAGACTTCAAATTACATTTCAATCCACCAAAACCTAACAAAACAAATAAATGTTGTAACTAAAATAAAAAGTTAAAATTGCTTACTTGGCATTAAAGCATTCCTTTCTTGGACATTAGTGTTAAAGCCAAATAGTCTAGTGGCATTTCTATATATCTCCATCTCTCTACTAATGATTATGCAACCATTTATAGGGGGGACCATTCTTTGAAGACATTTATGGAACTCTTCCATAATCTTGCCATTGAAATCAAAACTACATGAATAAGAAAACGCTGGATTGAGGACAAGTGTTGTTGCATGAATGGGACGATGGAGTATCCCATTGTCCTCATTTCTTTTCCCTCTCCCTCCTCCATCGGTGATCAATTGCCTCCTAGAGCATTAGTTGTTTGTCAACTCCATCAACCTTTGAGTATCTCTCCTTGGAGATACTAGAAAGATTTGATAACTTCTTTGGCTCTATCCATGGCTAGATACAAGTAGCCCATTGTGGGATTTACCCCATCAACCAAGCAAACCTTTACCAAAGTTTCGTTGTTCGCATAGACTTCCGCCACTTTCTTCCCAGAAACCATGTTGGTTTGTGAGTCTAGCAATGGCTCTCCCATCCTGTTTTTTTCTATATGCACAATCACGCTACTCATTAGAAAGGGACATCCTCTTTAACTCCAATTCACAACATTGAAGGGAGTGAAGGGAAATGAAATTGGTGGAAAAACGTGCAATGCTAGGGTTCAACGACTCCTTATTCCCTATGAATTGCCTCATGAGACTAAGGACAAATGCATGGTTATATATGTATTTGGTGATGCTCATGCCTTGATCAATGGTCATCTTGACAAATGTGAGTTTGTTGATATCCTCAAGCATCAAATCGATGCAATTGGTAGCACATGTGTTGGAGATATTACACACCCACCTAGTATTTCTTTTCCTAGGTTGATTAGTCTCTGTTGAGGGCACCCCTAGTCAGAGATATTCTCCCCTAGATGAGGGCGTCACATCCTCTTCAATCATTACTTAGTTGCACTTTAGTTAGACTAGTGGAGTAGGACTCTAGAGTCTTGCATGGCAACCTCGATATTATCACTAAGTTTTGCATGCTCACCTCGACATCGTCACCATGAGGGCGCACTTACCTTGGGATCATCACCAAGAAGGTGCCACACGTGCATTCATGATTCTTTCCTCACTCCACTTGTGATTAGCCAGTTAATGGACAATTAACTAGGACTAGGTGGCAGTTCACTCTAGAGTTTGTCAGTGTGTTTTCACATTTCTTTAGATCACTACTATGGCGCATTAGTTCAACCATGTAGAGTATATCACATGTATTTTTCCATTCTCTCATTTGGTTAGTATAATTCTTTATTCTTTCTATCCATCTCTTCTCTCTCTCTCTCAACTTTGCAAGCTTTGTGTGAATTGTTGCTAGCTAGATTTTCCGTGCAGGTATCAACCAAATTCTACATGGTATCAGAGCCCACAGGTTGCTAGGAAGAAGGCGCACAAGCACTCATTTGCAGGTACAAAAAATTGAAGTAGTCAAAAAGAATGGAATTTCTGTCGTCATCTCTTCTCATGCCACACAATTATTTCGAGTGGAAGCCAAAGATTCTACTTCTGCTAAGAGGTAGAGGCTTGTACCGAATGACCATGGCTATGGAGATTGAACCCACATCGGCAATCAAAAAATCCAAATACTTCAACCGCATAGATGAGGCCTTGGTCTCATTTGCATGTGAATTTCTCCCAAGCTATTGTTTCGTGTGAATCTTGTTCTACTCCAAACGAGATTTGGACCACTCTGGAAGGTCTCTTTGGAAAAAAAAACCGAGATGTGAGGCCACATGCTTGAGATTGAATTGAACTCATTAGATCCGAGCAGTTTTGAGTATATCAAGGACTTCTTCAGCTAAAAGAATGAGAGATTCACAAATTTACTCAGGAAAAACAAACAATTTTTTCCATTTTGTCAAAATTGGGTCTAGCTTCTCTGGAATATGCAATCTTTGTCTCCACATTCCATACAGAGAAGATTACATTGGGAGCAGCTTGGAAAATTCCTACACTAGATCTTTTCATTGAGTCCATCACACATGAGCAAGACAAGCTCGTCAAAATGGGAGCAATCAAGAGCTCCAAAGTGCATGCACTTGTTGTGCATGAGAGCAACAAATTCAATCCGAAGTCCAAACAAAAAGGAAAGGGAAAGAAGGATCTCGAGCAAAGAGAGGTTTTCAAACCCTTCGATGAATCCTCCGGCTCAAAAGGTGGAAAGGGAAAGCAAGGGAAGTCAAAGTGTGGTTACTGCAATCGTTGCTACCATCTTGAATCATCTTGCATGAAGAAGACAATAGACCTCAGTGTGCAAACACTCCAACAAAACAACCTTGGGGACTGCATTCCTGAGAATGCCAAAACGAAGCTAGGAGATAAAGTGCCACAAAACAGAGGTAATTCTCATGATTTGATTGCTATTCATTCTTCTACCGATGCATGGATCCTGGATTCAGGAGCATCCCATCACATGGAAGCCACAAAAGATGTCTTATCATCTTTAACTGCATGCACGGGTTGTCCCATGCTCATCGGTGATGATACTTCGATGGAGGTCGTTGGACAGGGGAGAGTGGAATTCACTGCACAAGAAAAAGGGTGGAATTCACATCGGATTCTGTGACCATATATGACATGCATGACAACTCCAAGATTGTTGTTGGTGAGGTAAATTAACAGTCTCAACTATACACCGTTTCTAAGTTTATTGATAAATCTGATTTCGCATTACTACTAACTCATGCAATGATGATAGTAGACTCTGGCACAAGATATTTGGTCATCTAAATTTCAGGTACATGCAACAACTCAACAAATAGGGAATGGTCAAAGGCTTGCCCGATATACATTTTTCTGAAGGAGTTTGTCAAGGATGCATTCTTGGCAAACATCCTCGAGAGAAATTTGAGAAAGTGAAGGCTTGGAGGGCCTCCTCTCCCTTGGAGCTTGTCCATAGTGACCTCATGGGTCCTTTTCCTCATCCTTCCATCAACAAGGCGAGGTACGTGCTGACATTCATTGATGATTACTCAAGGCACACTTCGGTATATTTTCTCAGGCAGAAATCCAAAGTTTTTGAGCATCTCAAAGATTTCAAAGCGCATGCAGAGACACAGTTTGGGAAGATGATCAAGAGCCTCCGCATAGATAATGGGGGGGGGGAGTATGTAAACAAGGATGTACAACATCTTTGTTATGAGGCAGGAATACAGTTACAACATACAGTTCCATACACTCCGCAGTAGAACGAGGTAGTTGAGAGGAAGAACCGTTTTCTGAAAGAGATCGACAAGTTTCATGTTGCATGCAAAGTCCCTTCCCTCCAAGCTTTGGGTTGAAGCACTTAACTGTGCTAATTACATACAAAACACCTTTTGAGGCCTGGAGCAACATTAAAGGGGAAGTGACCCACTTCCGAATCTTTGGATCACGCGCATGGGCCCGCGTACCCTTTGAAAAGAGGAAGACATTAGATCCTGAGAGCACAACATGCATCTTTTTTGGATATCCTGAAGGTGTGAAGGGTTATAGGTAGATAGATCCCTCAACGGACAAACTCATCATTGAGAGGAGTGTCCAGTTTGAGGAAAGTCCCATGCATGCATCTCAGGAGCCACATGCAAAGACTTCTACACCTCTTGTAATGGACATTTGGGACGATGCATCCTCCCATTCAGATTAGATTTCAGATCTAATTTTCGAATTAGGTTTGAAAGGTCTTGAGCATGCAGATGATGATCCACATCAGATGCCATAATGGGCTCAGTACACCTTACAGGCAGTAGGTGACCTTGTGGGCAATTGTGCAGATCTGAGGAGGACGAGATCCTAGTTTGAGGAGCCACCACATGCACTTACAACTACAGAACCAATAATACTCATGCATTGCTACATGGTTCTAGCTTGAAACCCTCAGACCTATGTAGAGGCTGAAGGGAATCTCTTCTAGGAAGCAACTATAACTAAGGAGTATAACTCCCTCATTGAGAACTGGACTTGGTACTTGGTTTCGCTTCCATCAGATCGAAAGCTTGTCAGATGTAAATGGGTCTACAGGACCAAGAAGGCAACAACCATACATGTGAGCAGGTACAAGGCAAGACTGGTTGCTAAAGGATTTCAACAAGTCCACGGGATTGATTATGATGAGAAATTTGCTCCAGTAGCAAAGATGGACTCCATCCGGTTGGCCCTTGCCATTGCAGTAGCCAAGGGATGGGAAGTTCACCAGATGGACGTGAAGAATGCCTTTGTTCATGGGAATTTCTTAGAAGAGATCTACATGGAGGAACCTCAAGTTTACATACATAACTCATCTCTAGTATGTCGACTGAAAAAGTCACTCTGGCCTCAATCAGGCTCCTAGAGCATGGTATGCTAAAATGGAATCTTATTTACTCTCTCACTCCTTCATTAGATGTAAATCAAATCCCAATGTTTATATGCTGAGGACTTCTCTCTCTCGATCTTAGTGCTATATGTAGATGACCTCTTGATCACAGATAGTTCGGCCTTAGCAATTACTGTGGTCAAAGACATTTTGCATGACAGGTTCTCAATTACCGATATGGATCCTCTCCATTTTTTCCTTGGTCTTGAGATCAACCAGGATTCTTCAGGCATCAAGTTGTCTTAGACTAAGTATGCCAGGGATCTCTTGGTTATATTCCATGTGACTGACTGCAAGTCTGCAGCCACACCCTTTTTGTCTAGAGTAAGGCTTGAGGATGGTAGGTATACACCATTGCTGTATTGCACCAAATACAAACAGCTAGTGGAGAGCCTTCTTTACCTCACTCACGCTCATCCAAATATCTCATATGTAGTGGGAATAGTTTCCAAGTACATGCAGGAGCCGCATGAGCTTCACTGGAAAGCTTCCAAGCACATCCTTAGGTATGTTAGGGTACCACCAGTCATGGGGTTCACTATGCAACAGGTTGTACATTGGATCTCATGGGATATACAAATTCAAATTGGTTTGGCGATAACATAGATCGCAAGTCCACCTCCGAGTACGTTCTTAGTTTGGGATTCGACCCAATTTGTTGGTCGAGTAAAAAGAAATCAGTGATTGCTTTATCATCAATAGAGGTCAAGTACATAGGAGTGGTATGTTAGAATATAATGGATGTGCTAGTTTAACCATAGACAATATAGCAATATTGTCACCCAACCATAGGCCGAAGCCACCCCCGAGCACCTTAACCTTGATAGAGAATCATTCCAGAAGAAAACCCTAGTCTGGATAGCCAAACAAAGGTGGTGCACCTTTCTCCAAGGATAGCGCGCCAAGCAAGCGTAACAAAAACTGATCAGAGAGTCCAAACCATAACCAAGAGAGAGTCCAAGCCAAAACTGAAATCTGCTAGTTGCATCAGCTGCAACAACAACTCTCCTCCAAACTTGCGCACAAATTGGCCAACTGCAGTGCGCACAAGTGCTGCTTCTGCGGTTCTGAGAATACTGGCCAGAATGAAGATTGATCTCCTATATTTATACTATTTCTGTCAGACTACCTGGGTCGACTTCTCATTCTGGGTGCTAATTCTTTAGTATATAACATTTCCTTTAGCCGACTTCTTCTCTTGGAGGCTAATAACCTAATGCAAGTCATTCTCTTGAGCCTACTTGTCTTCTAGGGTTATTAACCAATTAATTAGGGTTTCTTCTTGCTTCTCATAATATTCTATTCTTGTCAGGTTTACACGTGGAGGTAAATACCTCCCGTAGCTACCATAATATCAACACTCCCTCTTAGCTGGGAGGTATTGAAGGTAATGGTCTTGAGCACAAACATACCATTCACCCGGTAGCATCAACATAGTCGTATAGACTATCTCATGATTAGATCATGAGCACCATCATCACTATCAGTGCCATCAGCTGCATCATCTCTCGAAACCATACTCCATCTGAGTAATCAAACATGATGCTGGATAAGTCACTCACTCCATGGAGTGACACAAGTGCCATTCTTCTACTTTGGACATATGTCCT
Source organism: Picea sitchensis (assembly GCA_010110895.2). Classification (NCBI taxonomy): domain Eukaryota; kingdom Viridiplantae; phylum Streptophyta; class Pinopsida; order Pinales; family Pinaceae; genus Picea; species Picea sitchensis. Next base: position 32,736 of record SNQJ01S0150740.1, read on the forward strand.
AGAAGAATAAATGTCCTGGACCATTTTCCGTTTGGGGAAACTCTGTCCATTGATCATCCATCTAGCTGATAATCATTTCCAACACTACTGATAATTTTCAAGGCAATCAGAACAATGTCATTAAATAGAACCCAACTGTGTCTATCCATAGTAGTACACAACTACAATCATGTGGTACATTGCCACACCAAGTAGCACACAGATACTTGATCAGTGACATATAGTCACAATCAGTGGAACACATCCACCACATTAGCATACATCTACTGTCCAGAGACATACAGTCTCCATAACAATCATATCATCTGATATCAACCTGCACATAAAACATTGTTATGATATAAACTGAATCATCTGGGCCATTCTTCCACTCACATCTGTGAGATCTGGAAGAGCATTTGCCCTCAGAAGGTAAGACATCAATGATGAACTATCTGGAATATTCTTCTCAAGCAAGGAAGAATAACTATCCCGATTTTTGAGCTTGGTCCATTCACCTATCTGGTCCATTCACCTATCACCAAGAGAGAGTCGAAGCCAAAACCGAAGTCTGCTAGTTGCAGCAGTTGCAACAACAACTCTCCTCCAAACTTGCGCACAAACTGGCCAACTGTAGTGCGCACTGTTAATGTTTATGCCATTATTATAGTTCTTTGCATTTCAATAGATAAGAGCATCATAAGAACAAGATCACTGAGAAATACACATTCACAAGAGACACAACATTTATCCTGGGA
>SNQJ01S0150741.1:0-23194 GCA_010110895.2 Picea sitchensis
AAACATATAGTGATGAGAAAGGACGTTGTTTACCTTGAGGTGATCAGATGAAGTGATAATATGGGTCTAAATATAGGTGATGAAGGGTATAACAATGGCAAAAAGTATGAGTAAAAGGGTACAATATGTGGTCTCAACAATATAGTTGTCTAGCTATAAGTGAAAAGTCTACAGCACAAACTATCAACACTTTCTTTTGAATGACTGTATATTTGCGAGGTGCCATTCCTGTTGATAGGAATTGGACTATTTCAAAGAAGTGATCATCAACCTTTTTGATGGCTAGCAATTGTGAATCTAGTAGTGTATCCTCCAGACTAGTAGGTTCCTCTCATTCTCTACCCTATACAAGTGGTCAGGTCTCTTGTTCATTCTTCCTAGCTTAACCACAATCTCAAAATCATATTCCTGGAATAGCAGTAGCCATATGCATATTCTTCCCCCCAACACTGTCTTGTTGACTAGGTATTTCAATGTAGAGTGATCAGTGAACATCTTAAAGTGCCCTCCCAACAAGTAGTGTTGAAACTTCTGCAAAGCGTATACCATGGCTAAACCTTCTCTTTTGGTGGTAGTGTAATTTATCTCAGTTGTAGAAAGATTCCTGGTAGAAAAGGCTAATGGGTGGTCAATATCTCCTACTCCTGGTTGTGCTAACATTGCTCCTATTGCAATATATGAAGCATTGGCATGCACATGGAATTTCTTACTCCAATCTGGGAAAACCAAAATAGGCTCAGTGACCATTTTATGTTTCAATCTGTCGAAGCTCTGCTGACATTCCTCTGACCATTGGAACTGGCAATATTTTTTTAAATCTTTTCGATAGGTGTTGTTATTTGTGCATAGCCCTTGATGAACTTTTTGTAGTATCCAGTATTTCCCAGTGTAATGTGTAGTTTTCTAACCGAAGTATGAGGGGGTAGATCAACAATGATGGCACTCTCAGAAGGATCTACCAACAACCCCTGCTTACACACAATATGGCCTAACAACACTACAAAGGGTGAAAAGAAAATACATTTTTTAGATTCAGGGAAATCTGACACTGCCTACATTTATCTAGCATCAATATTAGACATTCAATATGATTTTTCAAAAAGTTAAAAACACTCCAATCATCAAAATATGCTTCCAAAAATTTATGTAAAAATTCCTTGAATGCTTCGACCACCACACTAGAAAAGATGGTTGGTGCATTATTCAATTCGAATGGCATCACTATGTACTAGAAAGAACCCAATTCTCTTGCAAATGTGGTCTTATGGCAATCTTCCTTAGCAATCCTGATCTGGTGATAACATGAAAATCCATCTGTGAAAGAGTAAACTTCCTTTCCTCCTACATTATATAACACTTCGTCAGTAAATGGTGTAGGGAATGGATCATGTAGACATGCATCATTCAACTTTCTTAGGTCTACACAGATTCTTATCTCTCCTATCTTATTATCCTAGACCACCATAGGGCTAATCCACTCTGAATCTTCAATAGGTTCTATGATTCATGCTTCTAGCATTCTATCTAACTCAATCTTGACCTTCTACTTATATTTGGGTTTCAATCTGTAGGGTCTCTATTTGACTGGCCTTGCATCTGGTTTCAAGGGGATTTTCATTTCTCCCATGGGCCCTTTAATGCCCTTCATGTATGTAAACTTGATTGGAAACAAGTCATGATATTCATGTAGTAATTTTGTGATCTTATCAATGGTGCTATCATCCCAATAATCTCCAATGTTTTCAAGCTTAGGTGCTTGCTCTATTCCAATATTAACTTTATTGATTTTGATTGGTTGTCCAATGAAAGGTAGTTCAACTCCCGGTCCTTCTATCTCTCTATGTCCTTCATTTTCTGCAATGTTCACCTTCCTAGGATCATCATCTTCATCAGCATTGATGTTGTAACAACCCTGCAATTTCTGAAGAGGTGCAGTCCATTCATCCTCTTCTTGCTCCAGAGGGAGGTTAGGTGCCTCCTCAAATACTCTCTGTTGTACAACCTGTAAATCTTGATCTATTATTGGGTGTTGACTTTTAAATAAAAATATAGCTACAAAATTATGAGTCATACCATGCCAATCTGTTGTGGTGTGATATTGTTCTTCTTGAAGGTACCAATTGATAGGCATTGTTTCCAAAGTGTTAGTGAATTTATGCACCCACTATTCTTGAGGAATGCTACTCCAGGCCTCCTCACAACTTCAGACATGATCTTCCAAACAACTTTGACCTGCGCATCAAACTTCACACCCTTCGATTTGGTCTGAAAAGCACAGTGTCATCGGAGTGCGACATTACACCCACTCTGCGATGTTCTTTTTGTGTGTTCCCCACCATCTTGCAGGTGTTTCTTTCAATGCTTCATCCAGTGCCAACAATCTCTATTGTAATGGTACAACTTCTTCAAATTCTAGTAGGAAAGTTTCTAAATGATTTAAACCATCAAATGTGGGTATATTACTTACTTCCGTGTCAATCCAACGAACTTTCCTAGTCAATCTGGCACATCTCCTCGCAAAAAAATCATACATTTTGTTTTTCCAGTTCTCCATTGCTTATTATGAGTCCTATGAGCATGCGTTGTCACTTCTCCATCTAAAGTTTCCATTTGTTGTAGGATTAATGTAATCTTGTTGTCTTGCTGTCAATTTATATATATTCTCTAGTTCGTATGTGCGGTCTTCTTCTCTGATGGGTTTTGTGTATCTACGACCTTCATCAGGATACAAAGGTGCAATGACCCTAATTCCATCACCTTCAAACTTCATTTTTCTTTTCTTTAAGTCAACCACAGTAGAATTGTTGAAAGCCCAATCAATTCCTAACAACACAGGATAAGGATAACTATCATAAACTATCTCAATTAGTTCGAAGTCTACAAACATTCTTACCTCGTCAATGTCCACATGGACATGCTCCAACCTTCCAAAGGGGTTGACTACCTGTTGATTAGCCATCCTGAGCCTGATAGGGGAATAAATCAGCTTAGGTTTTCCCATCAGTGCCCAGATCTGCTTCGTCATACCATTGACTTTTGACCCCAAGTCAAGGACCACATAATCTATGTCATAGTATTTGATCTGAGCATTCAGGTATAATTCCTTATTTTTTCTTCTCTTCTTGGATACTTGGTGTACTTCTCTATTTAGCAGAGGATCTACCTTCCCTAGCTCATACTGTCTGATCAAGTCTTGTAGTTCTTGGATAACTCTTTCATCCTTAATCAAATTAATTCAAGTACATAAGAATTCCATAAGCTTGCTTACCTATTTTCCTCCTCCAGGTGCAACTGAATGATCAAATACTAGAGGCATTCCTCATTATCTTACTTCTAGTTGTGTCTTTGATGAAGAATCTTGATCTCTTATGAATTCTCTTCTTTCCTGTTCAAACGTCTACTTCTCTTTCCTTGGATCAAAATCTTGTGTCTTCTCTATGGATCTCCCGAGCCTTGATCCTTCTTTAATTGTTTCTCCAGTCACTCTGTCTTCTCCTATAAGAATGCCTCCTCTAGTGATAACAATGACTATGGGATCCTCTAAGCAAGGTTCTACTGAAATTAGTTGTACTTGCTAGTTTCCTCCTCGTCTCTCTTGAATTTTGGCTAACAACATAGGAAAATATTCAATAACATGTTCAAATGAGTTGCAATAACTACAAGTGTTACAAGGGTTCTGATAGTCCCTTTCCAAGTGACATGGCTATGCCCAGTTATAACAAATGATCTGACCTCGACCTCAACCCATGCCTCCTCCTTGTCCTCTTCCTCTGAATCCACCACGAGGGTTAAATTTTCCTCTTCCTGGAGAGTTAAATTACGTAGAATTTCCTTCCTGCTTTATTTCTCCCTAAATTATATATGTATCACTTGACCTTTCATGCAAAATATCATAATCCCTACAATCCTTCTCATCATGTCCCACAGATTTACAGAATATGCAGTAAAGATTGGTAGGTGTCTGGACATATTTTTGCATGTAATAGAATTCACCAGGGCGATTTCTATTTATACATATCTCACATTAGGGTAGAGTAACCTGCTTCAAAGGGCTTGGAGCTCCAGAGGCTAAGTATTCATTAAGAAGGGGACAGTTCTCCTTTTCATGGCCTTCTGATTTGCATCTAATACACCAGATGTCTTCTCTTTTATCTTTTCCCTTATCTTTCTTCATATCTTCAACCTGCAGAGATAATCTAGTTAACTGACTCAAAATTTGACTCATACTTGAGCTGGATTCTCCCATAAAAGATTATTCTAGTTTCATGGCAATATCCAATGCCTCATCATGTGAACCAACCTTCTGTTTCATAATGAGAACTCTGATGTGTGGCAAGAGGGAAACAATGAACCATTCCTTGTTCTTCTCATCTATAATATGAAAACTCAAGAGGCCTCTCAGGGTCTTAAACCTATGATCAAAATCCCACACAGGTTCATCTACTCTCTGATTGATTTCTTTCAGTTCTGTAATGCACTGTGACTCTGACTTAGGTTTCTTGAATTCTACACTCAACATGGTCTTAATGTTGTTTAGCATCTTAGGTTGTGAAACTCATTTTACAAACTTCATGTACCAGCTCAGTGCGTGGTCTCTCAAGGTAGTACTAAACTGATATCTCTTAACAACTTCATCATTGAATTGCTTAATACTCCATTTGGCTTCGCATAGAAACGAGTGTTGATCTTCAGATCTATCTCCCCTAAAGACGGGTAGCCTCATTTCATTCACCATATATTTTCCTAATCTTCTTGACTGATTATGTACTATATTCTGGTAATAGTGCTCTAATAACTCTGGCTACTTCAGTTAATTTGATTACTTAACGCTGCTAAAAAAACATGAGGAGTAGTAGTACTTACTTTGGCAATTGACGCAGTTCCTGAATTTTTTGGTTCTTCTCGGTGAGGTTCTTCAGTCTTCCCTTTCTCTACCCTAGTGGACTCTGAATGTTACTCATTCAATAACTCTTCTTCTTTTCCACTGTATAACCCTTCATCATGTATTAGTGGTTCATGATTATGCTCAAATAGGTTCACCAGAGGAACCTTCTGAAGGTCCTCCCACTACGTGTATGTCCAACCTCTGTGTCGTTGTCTGAATTCTTGAACATCAAATTTTCAATCCACCTGATTACTGTATCTTCAAGATGTTCTTCTCATGCAATAGCATCTTGATCTTCAACTTCAAAAAGTGTAAAAATTTTCCTCTAGGTCCCTTAAAGAAATATCTCTCTACTTGGCTATATGAATCTACTTTGTTAATAACAAACTCGGTGATATGCCCTCCAATGGTGCTATCAAACCAGTGATATACTACTCTTGATACAATGTTATCAAATCTCTTGACGTTCTTGATCAACACCGACATCCAAACCACATGCAATCTATATATGAATTCAAACTGGGTATCTGCTAGTCTGGCTAACCACTCGTATAGATCCTTATGGATTCCTCCAAAAAAAAATTCATGTATATTAGTAAAGATATACCTTCCCAACCATTCCTATGTACTAATATTAGGGTTCTTGTTATGGCCTTCAACGAAGTTCTTTTCTTGTTCTTCTATCCACTTCTGAATCTCTGTCTTTGATGGAAACCACCTTGAGATTCCCTTAAGAAGATCCCGGTCCCAGCAATGGAACCATTTGTTGGCACATAGGGGCAGACCCAGGGTTCAAATCTAACAATGCACCAGTAAGTCGTAACTACTAGCCCTTTTGGAAACACCTACGGAGCAGATGAAGTCTCACCCGAAGTAGCAATAGGGGGTTGCAGGACACAAGTGTCTACAACTAGAGGAAATTCAAGTGGATTCAAAAGAACAACACACAAATATCTAGTTATCCTTTATCAAGATTAAACCTTCTTCACACACTTATACCTCAGATCTAACACAACAATGCATCAACGGTATAACATAAATCAAATAACATATCATCAACCACATCAAACAACAAGATATGTGTGGTTCACCCTCTCCCTGGGGCTACATCCATAGAACTATGTTTCTTGATATATTAAGATGGAAACATACAGTTCTATCTGTGCACTTCGCTTGCATTTCTCTCTCCTCCCTATACACCCATATGCAGGGTCTATCTTTGCACCCAGCTAAAAATATTACAATCCAAGACACTCTCATGCACAAACACTCAACAATATTGACTCTCTTCACCCACAATGATCAACAATCAACAACTGACCAATAACGAATAATAAGGAATCCCTCTTCTCTCATCTAGGTCCTTATTTATACATTACAAAAGCTCTTAGACAACCTTAGGCTGAAACCTAGGTTCCAAAACCCTAAATGCCAAAACCCTAAGTTTCTAAAACCCTAGGTCAACTTGACCCACATTTTTCAAGCTTCAATAGCATGTCTTTTCTTCTTTCCTGTGAAGTGCTCCATTCATCCATCGGTGGCTTTTTCTGCTTGCTGAGTTGTCCATGATCCATCTTCCTCAATATTCTCGTTCAACGGATCTCTTTCTCTTACTTCACTCCTTCTTTTCTTCTTCTTTGACCACTTCGACGTAATCTCAGAAAATGTGGTTTCCATGCAGTTTGTACTTCACCTTTCCTCCTTAATATTTTCTTTCTTCCATAACCAAGGGCCAAAATGGAGGCTACCTTGTAGCCTCTCTTTCCCTTCTCAACTTCATTGCATGCCTCCTTAATGCGTTGTGCCAGGGAGCGATCTTAAGTCTTCCTTGGGTAGAAATGTTGAGGGTCGGGTCCCTGCATGCTCATTCCTGTGATCAGGCGAATCAATGTCATATCCATAGTAATGCGCCTATCGAGCCACAAGTATCCTTCATGATAACATGGAAAGATGGATTTAACGCAAGCGTTAACCTCCTAATGTCAGCCAAAGTGTGGGATCTTCATGAAATTCAATATTGTGGACTACGTGAGCTCCTTAATCCTCATCCAGGAGACTATGTGAGGCTTCTTCCCAGTCTTCTTCATCAAATATCTGTGAGGCACGAGCATCGCGTAGTTATTTCTGTCACCAAGGCTGAAATCATTGTTCTTCAAGGATGGGATTTGTCCCAACTAGCTTCCTTCCATGCGTATCCCCTTTGGGATGTACACGGTGATTAATATATACTTGAAGTCCCATGGAATGTTGTCATGGTTAACCGCGCCAGCCAAAGGCAGGATGTAATCAGGTAAGATCGATGGGATTTTCTTCGTTTTGGCCAGATCGTCGCGATGCTTACTCCGCTTCTCATTAGAGGGTTTGACACGACCCGAGTGATGTCTAATCGAGGGGGAATCCTAGAGTCCCCTGGTCGATGATGCATGCACTCCCTCACACATAGATTTATCAACCATAAACATCTTCAACACTTCTTCAATAGATTTCTTTAGCTCGGTGCGCTCGACCGACATTCTCACTGTTAACAAATAAGTCGGGGTAGGTAAATGTATAGTGGAGTAAACAATAGATGGTGAGGTCTGATAGCACATCTCAACACACACAATCACTTCTCTATTAGCTCAGATAATCATGGGTAGCAAAAATTGGTCCCGGTGCAGTGTCCAACGAGTTAGATAAGTGAGCATTGTAACATATTCCTCCAACGGACAATAATTCCTCAATCAATGTGAATCCATCTGTTATGGGGTAGTCTCAACGTCCCAAACATAGTCTAGTCACCCATAAATGTGTTTCCTAGACATTCGGAGCGTCGTTCTAATGGTCGGGGCGCCTCCAAAAATCATATATCTTCGACGGGGCAAATTCCCATTCTGCGTGGTTCTGTTGTTCCGACGAGGTTCAGAGCCTGCATGCCCACCTCCTTCAAAGTATTCTCTATCACTTCCTATAACATTTCTAACTTGGATTTCTTCTTACTGAGCTTCCTTGCTTTCTTTCCTATGATCAGAGTATCTCCAACTATTTCTGGATTTCTTTTTCCATTCCTATTATTATATTTTTCTAGTGTAGTAGCTTTGTGCCATTGATGTGCTCTCATAGGGTTCAAAGGTAATACTTATTCTCTTATTAAATCCATGATGGGTCTTCTTCTTTCTTGCATGGATAGGTCCTTCAAACCTTCTTGCGTTCTTTCAACCTTGATAGCTAATTCTCTTGAGTTCTGTTTCTTCGACTCAACTTCTCATTCTTCCATCAGTCAATCGATTCTTCTAGCTATGGAATCCCTTAGTTATTTATTTTTATTTTCTAAGGTTCTTCCTCTGCTTTCCTTCTGATATGATCCTTCTCAATCCAAGTCATTCCTAAAAAAAGTGGAAAAGAGGCGTTGTTCTCAACAAACCTAATAACTTCAAATTCTTCTTGAGTCGATGTACCATGGAGGATAACAGGTACATTAGTAAGTCTTCCAGATAGGGTTATCATCTCTCCTTTAAGAAAGCCTATCTTTCCCAGTGAAGGTACCATAGTAGGTTGTCCAAATATTTCCCAAGTGCTTTCTGGAATAATATTTACTGGTGTTTCCTCATCCAAGACACAGTCTATGTCGAAGTATCCTACTCTTGTATCTATGCATTGTTTTTCTTTCAAGTCTCTGATAAACTGATATCTTTGTGATCATCCATTACTTATTTTAACTGTACTATCATAGCCTGATATTTCTCTAGTTATTTCTCTTTATGATTCTCTAACATGCTCTTATTTTCTTGACGCATGTTCATTTGTTCAACTTTAGCAATAATCTTTGGACAGTCTTGAACTTCATGGCCAACAAATTTACAATAGAGACAAATAGGACATGTGCCAGGGCATTCCTTAGAAAGATGACCCTGTATTCTATAGTTATAAAATACTGTCAATCCTCTCTTTCTCTTTTATGTTCCCCAACTACTTCTGTACTGCGCACTACAATCACAGTGCTGGACTTGTAATCTACAAAACAAAATTCTAGGTTCCTGCATCCAATTATTAGTCCAATTTTTTTTTCTATGCATAAGAATAACATATCTTTCTTTATTTCTATCAAATTTATTCAAATCAACTCTTTCTTCTAACTGTACCCTAGCTTTCAGACTAGGACAAAATATATCAAACATACCTAGATTCATGCTTTCGAAACAAAAATTTCCACTTATCTTACTCTATCCAAGCAAAAATATTTACCTCTTTCAAGATCTTACCTCTTTTCTTCAGATCGGGTTTCTTTCTTAGCACGGATATTCACAAGTCAAGTAGAGTATTGTGCACTATAGTAGCAGATCTACGCACAAATCTTCTCTTTTATTTCAGTTCCCAGCGATCATAGTTTCAGGTCCCGGCAACGGAACCATTTGTTGGCACAGGGGCAGACCCAGGGTTCAATGCTCTACAATGCACCAAAAAAACCCTAACTACCGACCCTTTCGGCAACACCTGTGAAGCAGGCGAAGTCTCACCCGAGGTAAAGGTAGGGGGGTTATAGGACTCAAGTGTCTATAACGAAGTTGGGACATAGATCTATGATTATAATACTTCGCAGAGTACTTAGGAACAACACACATTAAATCATTAGCTTTAATCACTTCGCAGATCAAACCCTCAGTAGGTATCAACGCAGTATCAATGACAAAATATACATCACACTTAGCATCAGAAATTAGATCCAACACATTCATCATAAACAAAGCATTAAGCATTCATAGATCTATCTATCATTCATAATAATCAATGCACTAAGCATATATACAACATAAATATCACAATACAAAGAAAACCATCAACACATGATATATGTGGTTCACCCTAGTGTGGGGCTACGTCCACCAACTTCTTCTTCTTCTTTATTAGGCTCCAATTTCTTACATTCCTCTACTCCTATGCACTAAGCCACAGAGCCAAGCTTCGCACCGGATAAGTGATTTGTGTAGTGTGCACCAGATCCACCTTCCCAAAATCAGGTCAAGGCATATAACCAAATCCTCTATCAAGCACAAAGCCTTACATACATGTTTTGTTGCACAAAACAACACAAAACTACTTGCCTCTTGCACTTAGCCAATTACTTCCCTTTTTCACTTAGCTACATACTACCTACTTTGTTGTTTCTACCTTACAATCTTTTATTATTTATACTTTTACATTCCTTACAAAAAGGCCTAATCATGGTTAAACCCATGGGACGAAATCCCATAACCCATTACATAAACCCTAATGAACCCCTTGCTGGGTCCACAAATCCCACAAAACAAGTGATATCCCGCAATCTCAGCTCCTCCTGGGCACTCCATCTTCCACCAACCTGTCGAAGTCCAAAAAGTGGTCAAACCTGACCAATGTTTCCTCAAAAATTGGTCGAGGTCCAAAACCCAAAATAAAAAACAATTACAAACAAAAAATGACACATTTTAACTGATTTCCTACTTTTCAGGAGGCAAAATTATGAAAAATAGGCTTCAAAATGCCACTTGTAATTCTCAAACTGTAATATTTATGTAACATATGAGAAGTATTTTTGTGGGTAAGCTCGTTATAAATAAAAGCGTCTCTTAGTTTCTTCAAAATTCATATCCATCTGGTCAGGATACATGTCACAAAAACATGTCTCAGACATGAAATCATGAAAACTGAAAAATAGGGCTCAAAGATTCCTTCGAATCTCCCAAAATATGAAACATTTTTCAAATATGAGAGAGGATTTTATTATTTGGTTTGTCCTCGACAAAAAATTCTTGAGGATTTTCAAAATTCCTCTCCAGTTGGTCAGAAAGTGATCTTGAAGTTGACCACTAAACTAGTCATTTGCGTAGTGCGTCCTATAGGCTATGCGTAGGAAAATCCTTTGCGCGACAAAATCCTTTGCGTGAAAACATTCTCTGCATGAAAATATCCTCTGCATGATAAAAATCTTTGCGTGACAATATCCTCTGCAAGACAAAACTCTCCGCGCGACAAAATCCTCTGCACGACAACATCCTCTGCGTGACAAAACTCTCTGCGTGACAACATCCTCTACGTGAAAACATCCTATGCACAACAATATCCTCCGCGTGACAAAACTCTTTGCGCAACAACATCCTCTGCATGACAAAACTCTCTGTGTGGAAAAATCCTCTGCGCGACAACATCCTCTACACTGGCATGCAACAAATGAAAGCAACAAAAGCCTTTGTGCAACAAACTTGCACAACGAGTATGCTTTTGAAGTTTTAAATGATACCAATGACATGGAGTGTCATGATTTTTGCTTCTCTAACCTCATTGTTATAACCCTAAATTGCACCATACATGCATACCTAGCATCATGCCATCTTACTTGCTATTTTTGTCAAGCCATCATTGAGAAACTCTTTTTAAAAACACTATTTTTGAAGATGTACACGCCCTACACCACTACTTCCCATGTATGTACACTAGATGCACCATTAATTCTCGTGTATGTATGCTAGTTACACCAATACAACCCGTGTATTCCCACAAAAGTTGTAAAAATTAAAAAGTTGCAAGGAATTCGTTGAGATTATGGGCTATTGGGTAGTTTCCGAACTATCCCATTGCCTATATCCCTTCACCCAACCGAATAACCATCCTTTTTGTCATATAAAAGGAGGTGTTGGGGCCTCATTCCAAAAACAAGCATAAGAACAGTGAAAATCTACCCGTTTGACATTGCCTCCTTGCCCCAAGAATTTGCAGACACATTGTGAATTTTGAGTCAGAATTCCCTATTCTAGCCCTTTTTCCTCAATATTAAGCCCATGCGATTTCCTTAGAATAAGAGTGAGAGGAGAAAGATACATGGAAGCACAGTTGGAGCTTGGTGAAGAGGAGCTCGGACTAGGTTTGAGGAGCAGTCGTCAATCTCATTGTAAGTAAACTTTGTGATTCTAATAAAAGGAATAATTTTTCTATCCCGCCATATGATGTGTTCAATCTTTATGTTTGATTTACATTTTATTATGACATCTAACCCACTAATTCATATACGAGATGCATGTTCATAGTTTCTTGTTTGTCTTTTTGTGAATGCAAGTTAGCCTTGGGAGGAGACTTGTAGTCGAGGAGCGACCGAATGAAAAAGGATCGACACCAGACGCGGAGTTTAAGGTAGAGTTACCGGATCCTTTTACGTTGTATTTCATGCATGAATGTGGGGTATAGTCAGGGTAGTTATAAAAAGTAGGAGACTTTAGATGGTCATATTTGCCTACATGTTGAACCCTAGTGTAGTCCATAAGGGGGTTTTCCTGCTATAGCAGAATTGGTGACCATACTGGGGAAGCCTCTAGGGTTTTTAGGGGATATGTTTGGGTGTTTTAATTGGTTTGATTAACTTTTTGAGTTTTTGTAAGTTACTGAGTCTTTAAGGGATTTTGGTTTTCCATACCAGTACTCCCTGCCTTGTCATCCTGACTGTTATTTTTCTTTTTTTAAGAAGTTACAGAGGTGTACGCCGCCTGCAATAGCTCTGAACGCGTACATACACACCTTACCTTTGGACAACCCACATACATACGCAGTTTGCTTAAGTGTCAGTAGCATGCATGTGTCAAGAATATTTTTCCTTAAGAAGGGGAAATCAACCTCTTCCCTAATTGAAGTATGACTTCTCAGGGGTTTCTTGATTTAGTATTGGTCTCTGTAGTTACAGTCTTTGCCTGAGTTTGCCATTAGTTTTCTTATCTTTTAAATATTTCTTGTGTTTTTCTTTGAAAGGGTTTTAGACGAGTTTGTGAGTCTTTTCTGATTATCTTGTTTGGTATCGTCAATGACTCCCTATGATCCACAGTGGGCCAGAAGTCAGTTTCTTGGTCTTGTCTTGTCTTCACTTATTCCCTTTTACTTGCTTTAGAAGAAAAGAAAAATAATTAATTTCAAGTTTCTTATTTTGAAGCATAAAAAAAAAGTATTTCATTTTCATTTTCATTTTATTTGTTTGGCTAAGTAGTTAGGTTAGTTGTATTTACTTGACAGGAAGAAGAGTTATTTCTTAAGTTCTTTACTGAATGCTTAGAACATTAAGTAGCTCATAGTCGAGTGAAATCTTATTTTAGGTTTTTCCTTTAAAATATCTTAGAAAAGAAGTTAGTTTGAAAAGTTGGTTAAAGAGCTAAAATTGCAAATCTTTATTTGTCAAAAGAAGTAATTTTTCTTTCATTTTCAGTTACTGTTCTTCTCTTTCATCTCTCAAAACACACCACTAGTTTCATTTTCGCTTACTCGAATTAAAACAAGCCACTTAAAAGTAATGCTAAATTAAAATTTACTAGACTTTATGTTTGTAGGGTCCATAAACTAGTCTAGGCTAGAGCTTTGATTTAGGTTGGAGAGGAAACTCTTCAAGGCTTATAAAACAAACATTAGAGTCATTGCTAGGGGGTGTTAAAAGTTCATTAAACATGAAATTTATCTGGGACCCCCTCTAACACAGGGGATAAACATGAGGTCATGTGCAGAAAGGTAGTGGAGATAACCCCTCCAAAGCCAGACCAAGCGTAGTGGGGAACACATATAGAGGACTTGTCTTGGGATTTTGTTGATTGCATTTGTCATGGAGATTCGTAGGTCTTGAATCCATTTGAGGTCCTCAATTGTCTTCTAGAACACTTTCTTTCAATACCCTTGATAGGTTTCAGGATTGATACCCTGCTCATTGCGGTCCACCTAATTGTCGACTGGACCCTCCCGGTGATTGTTCACGAGCTAGCAACCTAGTTGCCTTTATTTTATGGACTTACATAGGTGATTGTAGGGGTATACCATGGTACCTAGGGCATACATCAGGCCACGCTTTGCAGAGTATACCCGGAGTATTCTTTCATGTTCGAGTTGCACTTGCACTAGAAATATTCTCTAGTGTTGGCTGGTGTAACTGTTCTTCCAACTAGTTAGTAGTCTGCTTGATTTATCTCATAGGAACTTTTCTAGTGCATTCTTTGTCTTCAACGTTAGAAAATACCTAGTGTGTCATTGATATTCTCACATGATGGAAGATCAACAGCCCCACCGGTCGCGAAGGCTTTTGGGACTGTCGCCAGTTAATTTGGAGCCACCACTGCCACCGTGAAGGCAAAGACTTGACCAACAAGGGTCATTTGAGTTGATTGGGCTGGAGGAAGCTATGTTCAAGCCAACTCCAAGAGGATAACATTCGATTCTGGAGGAACCGACTATTTCCAACCTTGGAGTGGAAGATCTCGATCCATATAACCCTTCAATCACAGACTTTTTAGTGCCACTTTTGATACAACTTTCCCCCCCAAGGGTAACGCATCCAGGGATGATTTTAGGGGCTAAATTTCTCTCATGGGCTAATTTTCCATGGTTTATCCCAAAAAAATATTTGCTATTCGAAAAATGATTCACCCAAATTCTATAGGATAAAATTATTTTACCTTAAAAATTGCCAAAATTTTATACAAACTATATAGAATCCTTAGACATTTGAATATTTTTACAAAAATATCTCTAAATATTTATAGTTGGTATACGAAGGATTACTAATATTTTCCAAGGTTTCTACATTTTAAAATAAATTTCCATCCTTAAAATCATCCCTGAACGCATCACGAGCGTCAGATATTCCAGCAGGTAGCGATGGAAGAAAATGATGCTACTTTGTCAGGGAGTTCTCACACTCCCTCTACAACTGCTACTACTGGGGGTGTTCCACCTCCTAACTGACCTTCACAAGTCCAGACCACCATGGTCTCAACCACCTCTACTTCGGGTAGTGGTATGATTCCATCTATGGCAGAGATCACTGCATCGTTCGCACAAAGTGTGACGGGTCCTCCGTTTTCATACATAATGCCCAGCTTTGATACGAACTTGGTCCTCACCCACTCCACCCTATAGACCATGGGTCTGGGGGTAGAGAGCTCAAACACTCCTCTGCAAGGGTCCATGGGGGGCAACTCAACCCCCTATAATGCTTTCCCTTACGACGTGGGTCATATACCTCCTTCGTCCCCCTTGCTCGACAGTGATTCTCAAGAGCCCATCTGGTCGAACATGAAATAAAAAAAAATCAGAGAAGGTAGTCAAGGACCTTCTTCTTACACCACGTCGGTGGGTTCATTTTCATTATATTTGTTCGACACGTTTAGAAACAATGCATTCTCATCAGCTGTCATATCAGCCAGGGGAAACCCTATTTTTGGATCAAAAAATCTTATGTAGAGTACTATTCCTACACAGGTGGAAAACAAAGGAGTCACCTCCTCATAAGGACTCTGGAATCTATGCCTAGGATTAGTTCCCTTGTCAGGGATGCCGACTGGGGGAAGCCCCTTCCATGGTCAATGGAACCCCAGGCAAGGCTTAGTACCTATTCCCATCGAATCGGCAGGGGGCTACTCTTTCTAGAACCTTTGGAACACAACATCGGGAGCAATCCCCCCAGCCCTCAATTTCCTACTATGGGAGTCAACCGATGATGTCTCATCAAGAACAGTATCTGAATGTTGTCCAAGGCCATGGTTTTTACCAGAACCCTGGTCAATAGCCTAAGTTTTCCTGGCAACCTGGTGTCATCCAAATCCTAGGCTCCTTTCCTCCTGTACATACTCAACAACCTAAACTACCGTTTCTGGAAAATTTGCATTTTCTAGACTTGTCAAGATTGTTAAATGACCCAATATGTCATGATCCGCATTGACCTCCCATGCTGACAAAGTCTGCCTCGTACATTCCAAAGTTTGAAGGCAAGCCTAACAAAGATCTAGGCGATCATATGACCACGTTTCACCTGTGGTGCTCATCCATACAATTGCATCCGTTTCAATGCACTCTCATCGGGAGTGCCACAAAATGGTACATCGAGCTTGACCACTCAAGATACTCTATTTTTGGCGAATTGGCAATGGTTTTCTTAAACCATTTTCAATTACCTGTGAGATACAATGCTGACACCAAACTACTAGCCAACTTTGAGCAAACGAAGGTCGATCATATCTCATATGACATCCAATAATGGCGGTGCATGAAGAGTTTGATAAAAGTACCAGTTCCACCAGCATTTCTTCTGGAGTGGTTCCTTAAGTCTTTGGTACTCCAGTTATCCAAGGACATTGCAATGTCGGGGGTCCTTTCCAAGGAAGAGGTGATACTGAGAGCTCAACAACTTCAGCTAATATACTCTTAGTCTGGTTTACTTTATGAAGTTTTTCTAGATGCGCCACAGTCTATTCTTGACAAGACCAGACACAAGTCTAGACCACATTTTGATGGCATAGTCGGTTCAACACAAGCAAATCCCACTGATCCGTTGTCAAACCAATTGCAACAATTGTTGATACAGTAGACAGTGGACATCCCAAACCCTATTTTGATGCTCCCCCTACTCAAACATTGGATGTACATAGTGTGTAGACAACAAACCCAAAGGCCAACCAACATCCTAAAGGGAAGAAGAAACACCAAAACAAAAAGGGAAAGGGGGATAATAAACCCACCAACTATACTGGAGGGGGAAACAAAGAGAGAAAGAAGTCGAAGTATTTGTGTAATATTTGTGCGGAATACCATCCGACTCACCTATGCCTTAGTCTTGTAGAGGCCCAGAAGTTATAGGCGCAACAACAGCCTGTTGTGTTAGCAACCCCATTTCCACATGGGAAAACTTTGACCCAAGCCTCTTCGAGCACAAATGCGGGCAGTAAGGGAACCCCTCTGTCTTCTAGTAACCCATTGACGATGAAATTTTATATGTTGAAGGGTGATGCTCACATAGCTACTAGGGCACATGATTACAGAATTCCAGGCATTGATGAAATGGGTAAAGAAGATGAAAACCCGTTTGTTCCTCTCCAGATCAAGAATATGATGGGAGAAACAATGACATGCATCTAGAAAGGGGCGTTCAAGAAGGCTTCGCACAATCCAAATGCAAGGGCCACCTAGAATTACTATGTGGTGGAGTATTTGTCACAAACCCCTTGCGCGATGTCTATTTTCGAGGTCCTCTAGAGCTTCCCTTTGCAGATAAAGGCTCTGCTAGTTTCCTTAGGATCCCTCGAGACATGTAATCCAGGAACGATCATGCTTGATACAACCAACTTGAAGCTTCACCTCCCATAACACGTCGTGTTTCAGACAGTAGTGGTTCACCCCACAAAAGCTTTCAATTGGAATATTTTCCACACGGCGGTTGATTAGGGTGCCTTGACATGCGTGATATCATTGGCGTGTTGGAAGGCCATTGGCCAACCTGGTTTTTTTTCGTCACCTTCTCTCCTTATTTATTTCGACCTTCATTCTTTCAGATGACATGGAGTCATCTCTTATTTCCTCGTGCATTTGGGAGGGAAGACCGTGTGCGTGGAAGTTGAAGTGGTCGATCCGCCTCTCGACTACAACCTACTGTTAGGAAGGAGTTGTACATATGAAATGCATGCAGTGGTTGCCACATTTTTTTGGGTCTTGTTGTTTCTACACGAGGGTCGAATCTAAACCATTGACCAGCTATCCTTCACCAGGCCTGACCCTTCATCGGGGGCTTCCATGGTCCCGATGATTGATAACCCACAACTTGAACTTTTCAATGTGGGGGTTGGTTTGTGCCCACCTCTCATGGGTACTTTCGATTACCTGCCTCCTTCCGATGATGTCAAAATGATATCGGCTATCCCCGACCATCCCAAGGCTGAAATATTTCAAGTGTCATCATTCTGAATGACTTACTTTAACGATCCATGGATTCTTCTTTCCCCATCGGCCATGATGGAAAGGATAGGGCATCATGGCATGTCCATGCCCTTGTCCATGACAAAATTTGTGTACTCTATTGTCCAGCAAGCTTCGACCGACCTCAATCCAACTCCTGCACCAGAGTTAGATCCAGTTATTGAGCCTATTTGGGCTCAATATTCCATTGCCACTATTGATTCTTTCTACTTGGTTGTGCCCTTGGATGAGGTGATTTTAGAGGCATTGACTGGTTTGGATAGACCCTGGGATGATCTCCATCATAGATCTTATTTCCTCCCAGAGTTAAGAAGAATAGAGGTAGGAGAATTTGTGTTGAATATGTTTGGAGATAGGTCTTGTCCTGTTAATCCTCTGGCTACGCACACAGTTTATGCCGAGGGAAATATGGAAACCATCACTGAAACGATACCTATTAACATCTCTAGAACCCCTGGTGTCGTGGAGAATTTCTTTGTCGAAGTGAACTTCTCCCCTGAGGAGATTCAGATCTATACAGATTTATTTAAAGAATTTTGTGACATTTTTGCCTTGTCTTATGAGGAAATGTTAGGCATCAATCCAAGAATCGTCGAAAATGAGATAACCACTTACCCTGACACCAAGACGGTCCGACAGAAGCTTCATCTGGTTAATCCTTGAAAAGCAAGAACTATTAAGGATGAAGTATATAAACTACTCAAAGATGGTTTCATCTACCCCGTTCAGTTGACTCAATGGGTGTCGAATCATGTTCTGTTCAACAAAAAGCAGGGAACGATTTGCGTATGTACGAACTTCCATGATTTAAACAAGGCTTGTCCAAAGGATAATTTCCCCACCCCATTCATTGACCAGATTATCGATGAATGCACAGGTTGCGAGGTATTTTCTTTCATGGATGTTTTTTCTATATACAATCAGATACAGATTAAGCCTGAAGACCAACATAAAACAAATTTTATTTCTCCTTGGGGTAAATTTTCTTATCGGAATATGCCTTTTGGCCTAAAGAATGCTAGAGACACCTTTTAGCGAGCCATGTCTATTACTTTCCATGATCTCAAACACATAGTAGAGGACTACCTCTATGATCTAGCATCATGATCTTGTAAGAGAGCTAATCATCCCATGCACCTCTGACTTATATTTGAGCAGTGTCGCTACTATAAAATTCACTTGAATCCTAAAAAATGCAGTTTTTGCATGACATCGGGTCCTTTTTTGGGGTTTCATATTGTCAAAAATAGGGATCATGGTCAATCCTCTAAAGTTTGAGATGATAGTTCAATTGCCTCCCCCATGCATAGTCCCTTAGCTTCAGAGTTTATAGGGAAAAGATAATTTTCTTCGGCTTTTTATCTCAAACTAGGTCGACATCACCAAAGGGTTTATGCATTTACTGAATTAGGGAGTCCCTTTCCATTGGGATGAAGCCACTCAACGCTCTTTCAAAGAATTGAAACGTGCTCTCATGTTTTCCCCTCTACTTCATCCACCCAATTATAGTAAGGATTTCTTATTGTATTTGGACGTGGCAGAGTCAACCATCGGTATGGTCTTACTTCATGAGGATGATATACTTGAAGAACATGTGTTTTATTACCTCAGTTGAGGCCTGGTTGGACCAGAACTCAACTACTCCCACATTGAGAATCTTGCATTGGCAGCGGTACATGTTGTCCATCAGTTCTGTCATCATATCATGTTCTGCAATACCAACATCATTATCATTGTGAATCCATTCCAATATGTGTTGACATGATGTGTAATCGACGGAAATATCGATGTATGGATTGTTATCCTCCAGGAATTTGACTTGTATTTTGTTTCCGGGAAATCTAAAAAGTCATTGGTCTTTGCAGAACTTATCTCGGAACTTCCGTTTGAGTCAATTGATGTTACGCTCGAAGAATCATCGATGAAAGGAGATCTTTTTCTGATTTCATCTGCAGACCCCTAGTATGGAGATATACTAGTCTATCTCCAAACTTTGAAGTGCCTCACCTCTGCTTCTCATGATGAGCATTGACGTATACATCATCAGGAAAAAAATTATCTCATACTCGAGGACACTTTGTATCGTCGAGGTGTAGATTGTATCCTTCACCGGTGTCTCACTCATGAAGAAGAGAAACTTGTTATTAACAACTGCCACACTGGAGCATGTGGTGGTCATTTTTCTGGGTTGGAAACAACCCAAAAGATTCTACAAGATTGTTACTTTTGGCCGACGTTAATCAAGGACTGTGTTGAATCGGTCAAGAAGAGCCACTCGTGTCAGATATTCTCTCGGAAGATGAGGGCACACCCAGCTCCCATGTTTCCCATCATTATAGTCGGACCCTTCACCAAGTGGGGGATTGATTATGCTACATGCCACCCCCCTTCCTCCAGGGGGCACCATTATATCATCGGAGCAATAGACTACTTCATGAAGTGGGTCGAGGCTATGATGACATTAAATAATGATAGAATGACAACAACTCTCTTTTTGTTTAATCAGATAATAGCAAGGTTTGGCATCCCAAAAGAGATTTTCACTGACCATGGAGGTCACTTTCAGAACAAAATGATGTCTGAGTTAACATAAAATCTTGGTTTGAGGTAGGAACATTCATCACCTTATTACCCACAAGAGAATGGTCAGGTGGAAGTTGTGAATAAGTCTCTCAATACCATTCTACAATGAATTATCAATTCGGCCAAGTCAAATTGGAATTTGATGTTGTAATCAACATTGTGGGCTTACCTAATGTCTGTAAAGACTGCCACTGGTTTCTCACCTTTTCAACTCATTTACGAGCTGGAAGCAATCTTGCCAATAGAGTGCCAGATCCCATATTTAAAGTTTGCAGTACAGTTATTTCCAGACACCTCACCGCTTGAGGAACACTTATTATATATCGAGCATCTCGATGAGAAATGACGTGATGAAACCTTGGCTAATGAGGCTCACAAGAAAAGATTCAAGTGTCAGTATGATCGGTCTGTTCGTCCTCGGATTTTCTCCGAAGGTGACCTTGTCCTGGTCTATGACCAAGATAAGGATCCCTTGGGGGCAGGCAAGTTTAAACCCATGTGGTTCGGGCCTTTCATCATGAAGGAGGTACTAAAGAAGCATTCTTATCGTCTGGTTGAATTTGAAGGGAATGCTTTAGCGGATCCTAGAAATGAGATCTACCTCAAGAAATATTACTCATAGGTAGGTCACCTTGGGTGACTTCTTGTACATATGTATGGATCTTATAAAGTTAGTTTGTTTATGTCTTTTTGTTTTATGGACATGTTCTTTTGATGTCATCATTTTCACTCTAGAATATGTCAAGTGAATCATAGGTGTTCGTTGGGTTCGCGGACGACACTAGCAGACACACTCAGAGGCTTGCTTCCATAGCTTGGGTGATCTTCACACCTCAAGGCCATTTTCTATCTTCTGGAGTTATATTTTTAGGTGATGCGACAAACAATGTCACCGAGTACAATGCAATGATAGAGTTGCTTCATGATGCTTTGTCTCATGGTATCTCTGAACTCTGGGTCTATTTATATGCACAGTTGGTTGTGTCCCAGTTAAATGGGGTTTATCGCATTTATGATCCTACTCTACATCGACGATTCTTTAGGGTATGTCTCTTAGAATGATGCTCTGATTACATTATGTATATCCATGTTCCTAGGAGACTAAATCAAATGACAGATACTCTAGCTAATCAAGTATTAGATTGGCATATTGAACACACATAGGAAGAAGCACACACATACACATGTACATAAATTGTAAAAATGTGATCCATAAGACATATAAAATATGTAAATATGCATATCTATATATATATATATATATATATATATATATATCAAAAGTCTCAGAGTACATAGGTGGGCCCAAGCGCCTTAAAAAAAAATGTCTCGTATACATCACGGGGCTTAAGCCCTAAAAAATATACAAAAAGTTCCCTCGAAACATAAGTGATCCACCCTAAGATAAGCATGAGGCATATCGGCCTTACCATAGTGAACTACAATGTTTTCCAAACATTGAAAAAGATGGACCCAGGTCCGTGGCACCCCAACTACATGAGGTTGCATAGATGGCGGGAGATCCTCAATCTCGACCATGGGCACAGTACGAGTGACCATGGTGGGGTTCTACTCCACTCGTCTCAATACTCTCTCAGCCTCTTTGTTAGATAAATAGGACTGTGGAGCAATAAAATAAAACAAATGAAAAAACAAAACACAGAAGATACATAATACAATAGAGACACAGATTTACGTGGTTCACCCAGTGTGGGCTAAGTCCACCAGAGAAATTGCCAGGTCCTTCCTTTATTATTATCCATCATATGAAGGGATAAAACCTACAACAAACCCACTATAACTTCCTCTTCTTTCTCTCTCAGTCTCCTATCTCAGAATACAATATTCCCCATCAACCATAGCCACAATACATTTCCCTCACAAAAGAGGGTTGCCTTCTAGGGCAAAAAACCCTAACATAATCTCTACTGTTAGATCTTCGACCTTATAATGAACGGTCCAGATTTACAATGAAATTACAATATATATTTACAAGGAAATTTTTCCTTGGGGGAAGCTACCCCCAAACCCCCGCTTGCCTCTAGACACCCTAGTCGGGGGGATAGCCCCCCGGACCCCGAAGAGGGGGTACCCCCCCTTTTCACTCCCCCGCATGGAAGAGTGTACATACTTCTGGGGTGTAAATACTTCATGGGGTATAAACATGGCTGAAATAAAGGACCTTTGAATCAGGAAGATAATCAGGCTCCACAACCAATAAACTCCCACTTGGAGACTGATCTCAACAACTCCATCGCTACTGTATATCCTGGACTCTGAACCTTCTTGGACCTGGCAAATTTCTCATCTTCATCTTCATTCTTGAAGACCAACTGAAACTAAGCAGGAACTCAGTTTCTCCCTGGTTACTCCCTTTGTTAACATGTCTGTGGGATTCTGGCTAGTGTGTATCTTTTCCAACTTCAAATTTCCATCTTCCAAGGTGGATCGTATGAAGTGGTACCTCAACTTTATATGCTTATTCTTTGAATGAAAGGTTGAGTTCTTTGCAAGATGAATTGCACTCGCACTATCACAGTACAACCTGCTATTCTCCTGCTTCTTTCCCAATTCCTCCATAAACCTTTGTAACCAAATCATCTCTTTACTAGCCTATGTAGCAACAACATACTCTGCCTCTATTGTTGAAAGTGCAACAACCTTTTGCAGTTTCAAAATCCAACTTACTGTTGTTCTACCTATAGTAAAAACATACCTTGTGGTGCTCCTCTTGCTGTATTTATCACCTGCCATATCTGAATCAATATATCCCTGTAGAAAAGTGTCTGAAACTCCAAAACATAATGCATGAGTAGTAGTACCTCTCAAATACCTAAGAATCCACTTTACTACCTCTCAATGTTCTTTACCTGGATTGTTCATATACCTTCTCACAACTCCCACTGCATGTGCAATATCTAATCTTGTGCAAACCATTGCATACATCAAGCTACCAACTGCTGATGAATAAGGGACCCTGGACATGTATTCTATCTCCTCCCA
>SNQJ01S0150742.1:0-23194 GCA_010110895.2 Picea sitchensis
ACTAATAGTGAAGCGATGGATTTAACTAATTGATCAGTTTACACACAAATGCATAATTGTCTCCTAGAACTCTATGCCCTCAAGGGAGTTTCATTCTGTCATCTAAGTTGGTTGGCTAAGTTGTCTAAGTGTTCCTATAATTTTTATTCTATGTGTGTTGTGATATGTATAAATGTTATCATTCCATATCATAATTCATAGTTCACATTCTAAATTAAAAAGAAATAGATAACTAATCTAATACGAGAAAGATAGAGGAATCAAGTTTTGCTAATAGTGTGAATATGATTACATGTTATTGAAATATCCCAAATTTCTTGATTAGCCAAATCTATATATTTTTTATTTCCTATAATCTCATGAAATACACCATTTCTCTCAAGATCCATAACCATGTTTCCAAATACATAACCAATTGGTATAGATTGTCTTGATTTTGGTGCACTTTATTTCAATTTCAAATATTAATATAGAATAATGCCATTTTATTTAGTATGTTGTCTTGCATATCCCAAAGACATTGTAACGACCTCCTCGTTACGAAAACAACTCGGAGAACAAGGGCAATTTTATTTTTTTTGTTTTTTTAAGGTGTGTACGCTCGTGTAGAAGTAACAAACACACTTGACTCTAAGTCGCCACACTACAACCAACAACACGCAACCACGATGTTCAACACAAGAAGACGGGAGGCACACAACGAGTAACTGCAACAATATACGTCCATAGGCATAAGCCGCACAACAAAAACATTAAGACATATTGGGGGTGCACAGTAAGAACACAGAGGGAAGAATCCATGGTGTTGGGGTTACTATTTCTGCACAGGAAAGCAGGGCATTTAGTCTTATGTCTTCTCGAAAGAAGATTAGACAGGCTCCTGGCCGACTGCTCAGGCAGAAACTAGTAACCTGACCTAGAACAAGATGCAAGCAAGATGAACACAACAAGATGACCGTGACATATCACAGTGACATCAAGCAATAAACACCCCTAGACATAAGGCGTACAACTAGCAGCTATAAGCAGAAAACGACACCAGGTGCTAAGTACAGTACAGTTACAGATGGAAGAATTCAACATTAGAGTTTACTATTTCTGCACAGAAAAGCAGGGATTTTAGTCTTATGTCTTCTCGAAAGAATATTAGACAGGCTCTTGGCCGACTACTCAGGAAGAAACTAGTAATCTCTGTCAGGTGTGTCGCAAGAGTGGAAACCCTACCTTTAAAGGGCCCGAGACTCTTGATACGACACTAGAACCCTTACACAAAAAAATCACACCCACAGACATGTCTCCTAAGGCTACCAGGGTGAGGTGTCTACATCCCACCCGACAACAGTTCTAACGCCCGGAGGGTTTGTCAACCAAGTACAACTTTGTCTACAAGAACCAACACCCTCATTACAGACTCAAAAATCCTATTGTACTTAATCAAGATTATTATACCGTAAATGGTTATCAATAACAGTAAAAGTTACAATAACACTTCCATGAAATATTAAACACCTTCCATTTATATCACCTATCCGGACCATGATTCTATAATTACAATACCTCTTATATGCTATAACCCCAAAATTTCAGTGACCTTACAAGAAAAAAAAAACATTTCAATAAACATGAGGAGCTCTCAATTCGATGTCATCTATCATCATAGGTTCTAATAATAATGCAATAACATCATATTTCCAAGTAACATCATATTTGGAATTAACAATATAACATCATACCTAGAAATAACATCCTATTTATAAGTAACATCATAGTTGAACAATTACAAATAAGATCATATTTAGAAATGGCAATATATAATGATACAATCTCTAAAATGACAAGGGACAAGATTGAAAATGATATATATCAATATTAACTGACAATACTTATAAATATCCATAATTAAAAGGGTCGATATATAGCATTAACATCAATTACATAATATCGGTGACATTAAAACCCACGATGTTACTACCCTAGTAATGGCAATTAAAACAACCCAACGGTAGTAATGTTACCATAATGCAAGTAAATAGTTAAAAATGCAATTTATTTAGCATTGCAGTGTAAATAGTTAAAAATGCAATTTATTTAGCATTGCAGTTATATAACAATTAACACTATCAATTAATGAACAATTAATATCAATATCATTCCATTAACTATATGGCAGTAGATAACAAATGAGTAAATGTTAAGGTTCTGACAACTATCTTGGGAAGAGATAGGATTTGAGGAAGAATAGGCAGAGTTATGAAATAAGTACATAGACATCCTTAAAACTACAATAATAGACTCAAATATGAGGAGGACCATTTGATTTTGTCGCTGCATATTGTTTGATATTTAGTTCCTATAATAGGCTACAAAGAATTGGTAGAGGGAGGAAGAGAAGACCATCGTTTTTTGGTTGCGTAGTCAATTTTGGAAATCAAAATTCTACAAAAAAAAAATCTTGTTGTGGTTATTTCTATACAATAAGGAGCCTAGATGGTAGGTATTTCAAAAGGAATTTCATTGGGCCAAGATGGTGGAGTCAATGTCATCATGAAAAATAGATTATATATCATATCATCTTGGAATTTCCATTTACCAAGGAGGTATGGAAAGAGGTAGAAATGATGACGTGGATCAGGAAATCTGGGGAAGGTAAAAGTATTGAAGATGATTTTAGAACATTTTTTCTAGAAAGGAGGCACTCAAGATCATATCATTCTATGCAACATATCTTGGGGAGTAAAAAAAAGAATATCATTACTACGCAACAAGAAAAATGCAAAAACGCTATAATTTCAAAAAGGAAAGACGCCAATCGTAATGGCCTATGAATGAGGATGCACTAAAAAATTAAAACAAACCGCAAATGTAACATTGCCCAGTCTGAAAGAAAATGCCCCTATATTACACAACGCATTGCCATTTAAAACTCCCAATTCATATCAGTAAACGCAGAACATTAAAACATTTAAACCGTAGACAAAAAGACGCCCAATATATATCAGTGAATGCCATTAAAATGCCCCTAAATAAATGCAGAGTCAATGCACGCACCTGTGAAAACGCACCCAAGAATAATATGTCGAATAGCTCACCTAATTGTACAAGCGCACACTGAAATAGGAACTCACACTGTCATTAAAAACAACATGACACACACAACAAATCATGAATGGAATAAATGCCCAGGAATGGAATAAAACGCCCAACGATAATAATAGAAAGCAGGTCACTAATGGGAAACGCCCACAGACGCAAAAGTTGGCAGAAATAATACAAATGCAATGCCCACGATTTCACAAGAACACACAAGAAAAAAAAAAATGCCAAACGAATTTACAGGAATCGGAGTAGCATTACCCTCAACGAAATTTGCAGCAATAGTGAAAACGAAATGCCCAATGAGTTAAAAACCTTCATGATTGATAAGAAAAATAGAAAGCATTCGAATTGCCAGAACCATTTAGTTCGAAATCCTTTATCTAAAATGCCCATGCTGTAACAGTCGGAATTTATTTACTTACGGCAAGCACAATATTATTTCGAAATTCATTAAAATGCCAAGATCGGCATCAGCCTCGGCCATCTAAATACTCCATGAGGTGAAGGGAACGGTTTTAGAAATCAAGGTGGCATGAAGTTATTATATCCGAAGGATGTCACATGAAGAGCATGCGTATATACGAAGGTCCCAAACCTGTGAAGGTAGAACCCCAAATCGCACTCTACCAAAGGATTTCCTAGGTGACAATCAAGGGCTTGTGATCATACATAGTTCACTTCATTAATGTTGTGCTTAACAAAATTTTCAAAGAAAACTATTCCGGCAATCAATCACTGAGTCAATGCCTTTACAACAAGAAAAATTAATTGCTGAATTAAATAATTATGAATTCTACTCCTACAACTAAAGATCATACCGTAGCCTTCTTTCCTGCCTCCAATCACTCCCGCGCTCCGAGCTATCCCACCAAGGTTCGTGTCACCCCGTCGTAATCAGATATCCCCACCGGTAATTCTCCCAGCCCAATCGCTAGTGGTACCGCTTCCCCCTTAGTCCCCCGAGATGCAAAGGGTCCACACAAGATCCGTGATAAGATCACTTCCTCACCACCTGCTACCGAGCTACCAATCTAACATAGCCGAAATCTCAACTCACAAGCAAATGTCAATAACCGGCAATGTAATCCACGCTTCAATCGCTCATCCCATTATTCCTTCCCCATTTTATAGAATTTGAGACCGACCTACTTTCCCAAATCATTATTAATTTAATTTTTAATGACAACTCCTCTAAAAATTCTTTGTCGCCCAAGTGTCACTCATCCCCACGCCCAAAATTAATTTCTTTTTACAAATTAAAAAACTCATTTCCCCCACCTATATTCCCTCCTAAAATTACTCCTAGAGTTCCTAGATCCCCTCTAATGCTTTTAATAACATTCCTAAAATGAAGTTTCCATAATTTAGTTCATTTTAGTAACTCCTTAATTGTTGATTCCTTTTTCTTTTTACCCTAAGTCTCCCACTTCCATTTCTAGTTTCCTTAATTCTATTATTTATTTCTCTTTATTTTAAAACCCAAAAGATAAATGCTGTTATTAACTTTCTATATTTTTAAATTCATTACTTTATACCTCACGTTTTTAACTTTATATTCCTTTACCACAATAACTAACGTATTTCACTATTAATTTATTCCTTTCTTCACTTTACCCCCTTAATTTTAAGAAGACTTTAACACCTAGGAGGGTTTTAGCTTACTCTTTATGTTTATTTCTTTTGTAGGATATTTCTTAGGGCTTGTCAAAAGTTTATAATAGAGATGTTTTATATTTTAGGTTTAGATTCGAACCGGGTGACAACACCAACTAGGGGAGTCATTTTGAGAAATTTTAAAGGCGCAGGTCTGTGTGGTCATCTAGGTTGTCTCATCATCATCATCAATGTGACGTGCTCTTCAAGATGCACTACATACTCCTAGGGTGTCACTCTCCTTTATTCATGTTTCCTTTATTTGACATGCCCTTCAATATGCACACCATGCTCCAAGGGTGCCATTCACGGACTTGTAATTCTTTTTGTACCCATGCTCCTTCTGTGATGCACCACGTGCTCCATAAAAGCAATTTCACTCACTTGACTCATTGGTAGACATCTATAACCCCCGAGTCAACACTCCACCAGGTGAAATTGTGGGAGACTATGTCGGCGAATAAGGCTCCCCCACCTTATTGCGTTCTTAGAATCATCGTGGAGAGACTTTCACGCCTTGTCCTCACTGCATCGTGGATCCTCTCAACTAGGGGTAATCGTTAACCTACAGCTCGGGCCACGACAGAGGCTAGTAGGCAAGTATGTGGCTGTTGTCGCATACCTCTCCTTCAACCTCTCTCAAATCATCATGTGGCCCTTTAAACTATTTGTGAGTTCGCTAATGACAAGTTATCGTCAGCTCGCATCATCAACCATCATGTCGTAACATGTCAGCAACATATCATCAAATCAATAAATATCATGGTAAATAAATCAACTCAAATATCACACTTCCTTACTCAATCCAGAGTCCAAGGGTTCCGCCGATGCCTCTACATCCTCCGTGTCAAAACCCTCAGACACTCAAATAAACCGAAATAATAGCACCTGTATATACACTATTAAAATGTCATGTCATCTATCATAACGCATCATAATCGACATTTTTAACATCGTAGTCCAGATCACTTGGCAGCAAGTGTCCTCAAATAATAGGTTTTCATACACCGTGAAAGGATGTTACATACACCCCTCTGATTTAAAATTCGTCCCGAAGTTTCTCAGTGTAAATGCCGAATAAATTTACCACAATATCATAAGTACCAGTATCATAAGTCTATCATCAAACAAAATGGAAATTGTTGGCGCATTTCATATGCATCCTCCCAATTTTCCGAGTGTGGATTATATTTGTCCCACTGGACCTTTACCTGTTCTACCGTTTGACGTCGTAACAGTCGAACACGATGATCTAAAATGCGGATCGGATCACCCATCAAGACCCTCGCTCCATTGGCCATTAGAAAGAAACTCAAGGTCAATCACATGTGTAGGGATCACTAATATAATGTCTCAAATAGAGACATGAAAGACATAGTGCGTATGCCTCAAAGAATTAGGTAAGTCTATTCGATAGGCCATGGTCTCTTTATTTTCCACAATATTGAAAGTTCCCATGAGCCTAGGGGAGAGTTTATCTCCCCTTCCAAGCTTGATCGAACTCTTGCGCGTTTAACCCGCAAGAAGACTTTGATCGCCGACCTCATAACTACGGTAGACTCGGTGCGCATCGGCATAACCTCTCGTTGATCCCGCTTCTTTTTAACTTCGTCTTATGGTTTGTATTTCCATTTCTTGGATGGCTTTTGGTCCCACCAAGACCCTATCCTCAAGACGATCCCAACCCAAGGGCTGCCTCACACCTGTCACCATAAAGGATCTCAAAAGGTGCCATCTTAATGTTTCTCTGATAACCTGTTATAAGCTAATTCTACTAGAGTAAGAATTCCTCCCAACGCTTTTGTTGGTCCATTATGTACATGTGAAACATGTATTCCAATATGTTTGTCTGCTCGATCGACCGCCTTATCGTGGGCCTCTCAGTGATACACGCATTCAAATTCTAAGTTGGGTCCCTGCCCTCCCCGAAACTCATTCAAAATCGCCCCAGAACACCGGATCCCTCGATTGATATAATCTCGCTTAGGTGCACTCCATGCCTCGCAAGACAATCTCACCATGAAAACTCTCACTATGTCCTACCGATATCACGTATGCATAGGGAATAAAGTGAGCACCTTTAGTCGAAAGTGTCAACTACTACAGTAACCAGCCATGTCTCCTGCCAGCCGGGCGGCAATCCAAAATCCATTGAATTGACTTCCCATTTCGATTCCGAATGGAATGTGGTTGAAGTAAACCAACCGGGTGTCTATGCTCAAATTTTACATGTTGACACTCTAGACATCTAGCCATAGAGTTGACTATGTCGGCCTTCATTCCTTTCCTTAAGAACAAGGGCTTAAGGTCTTCCTTCATCTTTGTAACTCCTGGGTGAGCCATAAACTTATGAGCTCCTCGCTCCAGATCAACATCCTCAACTTGTTGCTTGGTGGTACGTAACCGGTTCTAACCCTCAAAAAACTATCGCTATCAAATGAATAGCCTCATATCATGGTACCATCATTGTGTTTTGTCCGATAAAATCCTTTGCTTCTTTGTACCAAATATCATTAATGAAGAGAGAATATCTCATATTAAGGGTTCGCCCTAAGAGGCATCACTAAAAGATGCATGGTATCTCACTTCCAGCATCGCCTACTTCCGGCTTCATCATCCCCTTTATCAGGTAATCTCAAGTCAGACTGCTGCTAATTCACTCCATGTCGCGACGTGCTCGTGTCACTTTATCGTGAAATGTGTTGTAGTCCATACGATCATTCTAATTCAAATTTTCGCCCAACAAGGTAGTTCCAAACCTTCAAGGAATAAAAAATGGCTAACAACTCCAATCATGCCACGTAATTCTCCTCATGCCTTCTCGCCGAATGTAAGTAATCATCAACTGCCTTTCATCAAGACTCCACCTAAGCATTCCTTTGATGTGTCAATGCATACCAAGAATTCCTTGTCCATGTCATGGAATTTTAGTATCGGTGTTTTTTTCAACATATCCTTGAGCCTTCGGAATTATTCCTTTCATTTCTCGTTCCATTCAAACTTCTTGTTTTTCTTCTCGCACTTTGATCGACTTCATATTCGGTAACCTCGACAAAACCGTCGATAGTATCCGCTAAACCCATAAAACTATGCACCTCTGTGACATCTACAGGTGCCATTCCATAATAGCCTCAAGAACTCATCGGATCCACAACGATACAATTGTCGGAGATGACATGCCCTAAGTAGTGAACTCGATTGATAAAAGAGCATTTGGACAACTTCCCATACAAATTTTGCTCTCGCAAACATCAGAAAATTGCTTAATTCGTTCGCCATGCTCCATCGTCCGGAGTAGATCAGTAAAACATCACAATGAATACTTTGACTAACTTGT
This sequence comes from Picea sitchensis, assembly GCA_010110895.2. Classification (NCBI taxonomy): domain Eukaryota; kingdom Viridiplantae; phylum Streptophyta; class Pinopsida; order Pinales; family Pinaceae; genus Picea; species Picea sitchensis. Next base: position 8,087 of record SNQJ01S0150742.1, read on the forward strand.
CCAAGTACTCATGAACACCCTGTTCATCAAACTCAAAAATACCCCAAGGCCATTCAAACGGTAATAAAGAATTGTGAATGTCCAAATCTCGCCTTTAAAGGCGGTCTGATCGCCATCCTCCTTGATCCAGAATCGGTGATACCTCGATCAAGAAATCAATTCAGTGGAGAACACCGGTTGTCAAGACCCCTTCATTGATCGAATGCATCATAATTCTGGTAAGGATACTGGTTCTCGATCGTAGCTTTGTTCAGTTGACAGAAGTCAATGCAAAGCCTCCACTTATCTTTCCTTCTCTCCCAATGAAAATAATCGGTGCACCTAACGGTGACACACTAGGACGTACAGTCCCAGGTCCAACAACTCTTTCTCGCCATTTTCATCTCTTGCAACTCGGGTTGACATCCGGATAAGGTGACCGCATCGTTCAAATTCCCCGTTTTAGGTCTATAGTAAACTCCAACTCTCTTTCGGGCGATAAACCTGGTAATTATTTTGGAAATACGTCCGCAAACTCCTCTCCCACCGTGGGAAGGTGTTCTAGACCTTCGCTACTCCCCCTTCGCTTTAGCGTGAGGGGATCTCATGCGCAAATCTTGCACCCTTTGTACACTCTTCCGTGAATCGTAGCGGGCGATGAACCCAGGGATACCTCGGTTCGGCCCTACAATCACTATCACACGCCTATGTCCTTCATCATCGGCTCAAGCTCAACCGCTTGCTTTTACAAATGGATCATCGCTTCATGCGATTCCGCAACCAATCCATACCAATCATGATGTCATAAGACCCTAATATCATGACGTACAAGTTGACCTCGTGACAAACTCTCCCGTGTTAAAGGGTAATGTTCGCAACCTTTCCTTCGACCTCATTTTGCCCCGGGCCATCTCTACTAAGATAAACTGTCTGCTTCGGACCGCCTTGAGCTAACTTTTAGCACCGCACTTAAATGAAACTCAAGAGTTCTGGTCTATCAAAATACTAAGGGTCCGGATCAACTAAAGTACTGGCTGCCCTCGGCACGCCGACCGGTGCTCACCGGTGGTTATTCATCATTGCATGAACTGGCTGGCCTTTACCATATCTCCCATCGTAGTGGGTCCGACTGATATGGACACTCTATTCCTCTCCACAGGAAAATCGCACTAGTAGTGTGGCTCCACACACATCCAACACCCCTTATTATGTCGACCCAAGAGTCCCGTACCCGGCAGAAGATGACAATAATCGGCCTCGAAACCTTGTATGTTCTCAATAATCGTGCCCAAACCGCCGCTATGGGCGACGTTGTTACCGGGCCACTGGTCCCTCGGTGTTAAAGTTCAATGGGGAGACCATCGCAGGTAGCAAAAGTGGATCCCCTATGGAAAGCCACTTTCCATACTGACGCATGTCTCGTTGGTGTCCGATGTCAGCGGGCGTATCAGATGAACTCTACCGCAGGGTCTCACTGGAGGTCTGGTTCCACCCCCAATCGATAAGCTCCTCCTTGCTATGAAGGCCTTTGGACAACGCCGGAAAGTTTTGAGGCATCGTATCCTAACCTTTGCACTCCAGTCGCCGCGGCGCTGCAAACATCAACTCGCGACCTAGAGCATTTTTCGTGTGCAGCATATCGGAGAAGCTCCATAAAACGTGTCTCATACTCGAGCACCGTATCGACCTCCCTGTTGTAAAGCGTTAAACTCATTGAGTCGACGCTCAATGAATCCTCTGAAAGATACCTCTCAAACCGCTCTCGAATAGCCTCTCATGACATCGCCCTTCAACGGCCATGTTTAGTCATGCATAGAGCATCTTTCCACCATAGAAAGCGCCCTTGCTTGAAAGACCGCCATGCGGACCTTCATGTTGAGGTGGAGACCGCGAGTGCGAAGCACATCGCCATATTCTCCAACCATGCATCACGACCGTGGTCGTCCGGGCAATAAAGAACTCGGTAAATTTTACCTTCAGTTCACTGAATGCTACCGAACGGCCTAAGGCGCTGACAACTCTCGCGAGGGTGCCGGGCGCTCGCCCCATCTCTCGCCCATTCGCTGATCACACCTCGTATTACGCGCTTAAAAGATCTCAAGATCCCCTAATGCATATCGGGTAACTCCGCGATCTGCTCCTCGTCCGAGAACTCGCCACCTCCTGGGTTAGACCTCAGTTATCAAAGGTTGAGGGCGCCCCATTCTCCCCTAACATCTCGGCCGTCTACTTCCAATGATGTCCTCTAACCATGATTACCTTCACACCCACAATCAACTCAATCAACAAATAGAATAATCTCAAATATAATCAGATCAACGTAAAGCCATGGCGAATCCTTAAGTCGCTGGTCGAATCACCGACATACCATATAACGACCTCCTCAAGTTAATGACAACAACTCTGAGAATGGTGTGTAATTTATTTATTTATTTATTTTTTAAGGTGTGTGCACGGTGTAGAAGTAACAAACACATTCTGACTTCTACTGCTTTACCTCGACAAACTAACAAGACGCAACCACGCACGCTTCAAAGACAAGAATAAGGGAAAACAATGAGTAACTCCAACAATATAATGCCCATAGGCATAAGGCACAACACAAACATTAAGACATAATAGGGGTGCAATTTAAGAACACGTAGGGAAGAATCCATGGTGTTAGGGTTACCATTTCCGCACGTAAAAGTAGGGCATTTAGTCTTATGTCTTCTCGAAGAAGATTAGACAAGCTCCTAACCGACTGCTCAGGCAAAAACTAGTAACCCGACCTAGAACAAGATGCAAGCATGACGAACACAACAAGACTAATCTCACATATGACAGTTGACATAAAGCAATAAACTTCCTAGACATAAGGCATGAAACTATACCAGAAGCGTAAAACGACACCGTGTTAAGTATACTCACAAGCTTACAAATGGAAGAATCCAAATGTTAGAAGCTTACTGCCTTCTCGCATCGCAGCTGGGCTTTTTAGTCTTATGTCTCTCGAAGAAGATTAGATGTGCTCGGCCAACTCAAGCCAAAGTGTAAACTAGTAACGGTGTCGTGTGTTGCAAGAGTAGAAACCCTACCTTTAAAGGGCCCCAGACTTCGATATGGAACCAAGCTCTCACAATGTAAAAATCACACCCACGCATACGTCTCCAAGGCTACTGGGGTGCCCACATCCCACCCGACAACAGTTCCAACGCCCTGAGGGTTTGTCAACCAAGTACAACTTGTCTACAAGAACCAACACCCTCATTACAAACTCAAAAATCCTATTGTACTTAATCAAGATTATTATACCGTAAATGGTTATTAATAACATTAAAATTTACAATAACACTGCCATGAAATACAAACACCTTTCCATTTATATCACCTATCCGAACCATGATTCTATAATTACAATACCTCCATATGCAAGCAACCCCAAAATTTTAGTGACCTTACAAGAAAAAAAAAAATATTTCATAAACATGAGGAGCTCTAATCATGTCATCTATGATCATAGGTTCCACTAATAATGCAATAACATCATATTTCCGTGTAACATCATATTTTGAATTAACAATATAACATCATACCTAGAAATAACATCCTATTTATAAGTAACATCATAGTTGAACAATTACAAATAAGATCATATTTAGAAATGGAAATATATAATGATACAATCTCTAAAATGACAAGGGACAAGATTGAAAATGACATATATCAATATTAACTCACAATACTTGTAAATATCCATAATTAAAAGGGTCGATATATAGCATTAACATCAATTACATAATATCAATGACGTTAAACCCACGATGTTACTACCCTAGTAATGGAAATTAAAACAACCCAACGGTAGTAATGTTACCATAATGCAAGTAAATAGTTAAAATGCAATTTGTTCAACATTGCAGTGTATACCAATTAAATAATTATCAATTAATAAGCAATTAAATATCAATATCATTCCATTAACTATATGGAAGTAGATAACAAATGAGTAAACGTTAAGGTCCTGACAGTTATCTTGGGAAGAGATAGGATTTGAGGAACAATATGCAGAGTTGTGAAATAAGTACATAGACATCCTTAAAGACTACAATAATAGACTCAAATATGAGGACCATTTGATTTTGTCACTGCATCTTGTTTGATATTTAATTCCTATAATAATCTACAAAGAATTGGTAGAGGGAGGAAGAGAAGACCATCCTTTTTTTGTTGCAAAAAATAATTTGGAAATCAAAATTTCCTACAAAACAAAATCTTGTTGTGGTTATTTCTATATGATAAGGAACCTAGATGGTAGGTATTTCAAAAAGGAATCTCATTGGGCCAAGATGGTGGAGTCAATGTCATCATGCAAAATAGGATTATATATCATATCATCTTGAAATTTCCATTTACCAAGGAGGTATGGAAAGAGGTAGAAATGATGATGTGGATCAGGAAATCTGGGGAAGGTAAAAGTATTGAAGAGGATTTTAAAACATTTTGTTCTAGAAAGGAGGCACTCTAGATCATATCATTACTACGCAACATATCTTGGGGAGTAAAAAGAGAATATCATTCTATGCAACAGGCATTAAAGAAAAGAAAATGCGCACTTCAAAAGGAAAACACACCGTAATTACAATTCCATGAATGAGGACGCAGACTCAAAAATAAAATAAATCGCAAATGTAACAATGCCCGCCTGGAGAAAACGCTGTATTACACAACCATTGCCATTTAAAACTCCTAATTCATCATGAACGCAATTCATTAAAACATTTAAACGCAGATCAAAGACGCCCAAATATATATCAGTGAATGCCATTAAAATGCCCCTAAATAAACACAGAGTCAATGCACGCACCTGTGCAAACGCACCCAAGAATAAAACGCCAAATAGCTCACATAACTGCACAAGCGCACGCTGAAATAAGAACTCACACTGTCATTAAAAACAACATGATACACACAACACATAATGAATGGAATAAACGCCCAGGAATGGAATAAAACGCCCAACGATAATAATAGAAAGCAGGTCACTAATGGGAAACGCCCACAGACGCAGAAGTTGGCAGCAATAATACAAATGCAATGCCCACGATTTCACAAGAAAACAATAAGAAAAAAAAATCAAAATGCCAAACGAATTTACAGGAATCGGAGTAGCATTACCCTCAACGAAATTTGTAGCAATAGTGAAAAACAAAATGCCCAAAGCGAGTTTAAACCTTCATGATCGAGGCAAGAAAAACAGAAAGCAGTCGAATTGCCAGAACCATTTAGTTCGAAATCCTTTATCTAAAATGCCCACGCTGTAACAGTCGGAATTTATTTACTTACGGAAAGCACAATATTATTTTGAAATTCTTTGGCTAAAATGTCAGTACTGCATAAGTTTATCTAAATACTGACAGAGGTGAAGGGAACGGGTTTTTAAAAATCAAGGTGGAAAGGTGTAGTTATTACATCCAGGAAGGATGTCGTGCGAAGAGCATGCAAAGGCATGAAGGTCCCAAACCCATGAAGGTAGAACCCCAAAAGACCCCGACCAAAGGATTTTAGGTATTTAACGAAGGGCTTAGGCTTATACAGAGTTCAGTCATTAATGTTGTGCTAACAAAATTTTCAGAGAAAACTATTCCGGCAATCAACCACTGAGTCAATGCCTTTACAACAAGAAAAATCAATTGCCGAATTAAATAATTATGCATTCTACTCCTACAACTAAAGATCATACCCTTGCCTTCTCTCCTGCCTCGAATGACTCCCGCACTCCGAGCTACCCCTCTTGTGCTCCGTGCCACTCCCACTCACCAACCATCGATACTTCACCGGTACCTCCAAACCAAAAGCTAGGGGTACTCTCCTTCCCCATCAGCCCCCCGAGCCACAAAGGGCCACACAAGATCCAGAGATAAGATTATCTTCTCACCATAGGTCGAGCTACCACTCCAATACAAGTTGAGAAATTCCAAACTCCTCACAAGCAAACAATCAAACCACAATCCGACAGCGTAACAATACCTAACAGCCCCCCCCCCCCCCTTCTTCCTCTCTTTTCCCTCTTTTATAGAAATTGAGACCCACCTACTTTCCTAAATCATTATTAATTTAATTTAATGACAATCCTCTGTACCCTCTGTCAGTCCAAGTGTCACTCATCCCATGTTTCTCCAAAATTAATTTATTTTTAATAATTAAAAGACTCATTTCCCTCAACCCCTTTATCGATTCTAAAATTATTCCTAGGGTTCCTAGATCCCTCTCATGCTTTTAATAACATTCCTAAAAATGAAGTTTCCAATTTAGTTCCATTTCCTAGTAACCCTTAATTGTTGATTCCCTTTTTTCTTTTTACCCAATGTCCCCTACTTTCCAAAAAAAAAAAAAAAAAAAAAAAAAAAAAAAATCTATTATTTATTTCTCTCTTTTATTTTAAACCCAAAAGATAAATGGGTTTATTAATCCTTCTATATTTTTAAATTCATTACTTTATACTCTCACATGTTTTTAACTTTATATTCTCTTTTAGCATTAACACCACACATTTTAATTAATTTATTCCCTCTTCACTTTACCCCCTAATTTTAAGAAGACTTTAATTAACACCTAGGAGGGTTTTTTTTTTTTTTTTTTTTTTTTTTTTTTTTTTTTTTTTTTTTTTTTTTTTTTTTTTATCTTAGAGATGTTTTATATTTTAGGTTTAGATTCAAACTAGGTGACAAACAATTAGATTCGCTTTGAGAAATTCTAGCATGCTAAGGTCTCATATCATCTAGGTTGTCTCATCATCATCATCAATGCGACACGCGTTCTTCAGGATGCACCATGTGTTCTAAGGGTGCCACTCACCATTCTGACTTCTCGCTATGCCGGGCGCGGCTCTTTAGGATGCAACTAATGCTCCAAGGGTGCCACTTCACCCGACTTGTATTTTCTGGTAACGACGTGTCTTCTCGTGAGGTTCACTGCTCCAAGGGTGCCACTCACGGACTTGACTGACAGATTACATATAACCCTTGAGTCAACATCACGCTTGAACTTGTAGACTAAGGGCTCTAAGGAATAAGGTCCCCAGCTTATTATGCGTTCTTTAGAATCATCGTGAGCTACCGTCGCAGTCTGCCCTCAATGGCTATCGCGGGATCCCTTCCTCGAAGTAGGTAATCAGTAACCTATAGTTTGAGCCACATCGAGAGTGCTAGTAAGTTTTGGCAAGGTTGTTGTCCACACCACTCCCCCAACATCTCTCGGAAATCATGTGGTGACCCTCATCTATACATGTGGATTCTGGCCTACATCGTCAGACCGCATCATCAACCATCATGTCTAATCATGTCAGCAACATATCATCAAATCAATAAATATCATGCTAAATAAATCAACTCAAATATCACACTCCCTGACTCAATCCGGAGTCCAAGGGTTTCGTCGATGCCTCTGCATCCTCCAGGTCAAAAACCCTGCACACTCAAATAAACTGAGTCAATAGCACCTATATATACACTAGTAAAACGTCATGCCATCTATCATAACGCATCATAATCGATTATAAATGTTTTAACATCAGAAAAGTCCATATCACTTGCGAGCAAGTGTCCTCAAATAATAGGTTTTCTCAGGGCACCAGAGCGGGATGTTACAGACATGAACTATATCAAAATTAATTCCATATAAGATTGTTCCTAATATTTGAGACTTAAACATACAAAGTTCCAAAGTTCTATTGTATATATCTAATAAAAGAAAAACAATAATTTTATTTAAATATAGAAATTAAGATATAAATTTCTATATTAGGAACCCCAAATTCTAATTAATTTACTTTCTTTATCAATATCATAATGAATTTGTATTATATATCTACCAATGATTTTGTTAATTAAAAATACATAAACCATATTTTTATAAATAAAGAGAAAAACAAGAATTTAAAACACTTTAAGAAATAGAAATACCATGCACTACACTAATAGAGTGATCTTGAAATCCCTTGAGGATTTATGAAATGCAAAGTACTTAATGAAGAAAAATAAACCTTCAAATGACAAGCCAAACATATAATTAATTGCAAATAAACCATGAAATCCCTTGAACAACTCTGAAATTAAAAGTACCGAGAAAACTTGAAGGACAAAAAGATTTCAAATGAAAAACAAAACATTGAATAAATTTCAAATCAAACGAAGAGCCAAGAAAAATCCAATGCAAAAAACATATGTACATAACTAAAATGGATTCATAGTATGAAGGATAAATTTTAAAAAGTTAAAAACTAGACACGACAACCATGAATGAGGGGAGGGGATTTATATGAGGAAAAAAGTAACTTTTATTCCTTAAAAGAAAAACAAAACAAAGGGAATGAACTAAAAAACCATGTCAGTGAAACACATTTTCTAATTACATCTTCATACTACTAACCTATTACTAAATTTATATGAGGACAAAAGTAACTTTTATTCCCTCAAAATAAAAAACAAAGAGAATGAACTAAAAAAACATGTCAATAAAACACATTTTTTTATTACAATTTCATACTACTAACCTAGTACTATTACAATTTCATACTACTAACCTATTACTATTAAGGATACATTTTGGAAGTGGAAATTCTTTATTTACAAAGGAATTGATCACATCCATTTGATGTACCTCCCAAACAAACCTAAAATAACATTTTCTACTTTGGGTGTGTAGGGTGTGTCTACAAATGTTTCAAGATCACATTCCTCTAGCACAAAAGCCATAAATTCAATACTTCTCTATTATTTATGGCTTTTCGTCTTACCCAAGTTATAAACACTCCATGTTTCAACGCTAACATATTAATCATCGTAGTTACTCACTTAGGTTAATAATATTCTTGTGTAGGATAAGTCCCATTATGAATTCATCACTGTGAGTTGATTCATTTCCAAGTATGTGACTTATAGTCAATTTTGTAGTATAAATCTAACTAGAAGTTAATTTAATTGTCCTAGTTGATCACAAATTCCTTAAGATTTGACTAAAATACTCAAATAAGAGGTCAATAGAGTAGTACCTAAGGTTTTCTTATCAAACATAACATATTTTTGACAAATCACTTTTTGTTTAACTAGATCAAATAATCTATAAGCCTTTGACTCTTTATATTAACCCATCATAACTATTAAGCATGACTCTTGGTATCTAATTTCTTCCTTTACTAATCCATAATAAGCCACATATTTGAAAGTTATTACATGCTTGATTGATTAATTTTTTCCACTCTATTTCTTTAGAGAAGTAACGTCACATAATGATTTGGTCTATATTTTAATTTGAAGGTAATCTGAGTAGGAAAAAATGTTAACCCCAAAATAATTTGGCATTCTTTTAGTTTAAAAAAAACATCAATGTATTTCAATCAAAATCCTCTTATTCCCCTCACCAACACCATTCTTATGAGGATCATATGCTATAAACTTCTATTGTGAAATAATGAGACCAATAAATACCTTTCTAATTCATTTTTTACATACTCTCCTTAATTAACAAACCTCAAACATTTTATAGTTTGATTAAAAATATTTTCAACCAATTCCCTAAATTCCTTCAACTTCTCAAAAACCATATCTCTATTCTTTAGGAAATATACTCTACCAAATATAAATAAATCATTAATGAATTTTAAAGCATACATCTTAATAACTGAGAAAGGTTGATTAATTGTGCACAATTTCAAGCTAAGCATTATATGTGCAAGAATTTTCTTTTTCAAACACCTTAAAATGATCATTTATAAGTACACAACCCTCACCAACACCATCTCGAGGAGTTTCTTTGTGAATTCCATGGACCATATTCAAGTTAGCCATCAATTTCAATCCTAACTTTGAGTGTGGTTAATCTTGTATCTTATTTTTAAAAATCACAAAACCTATAAAATCTATATTTGGGTCAACAGTGCCTCATCAACAACAAAGTCACTTCTAATAACTTTCACAACAAACAAATTAGAACATAACAAACTTTATTTGTAATAAAGTAAATTGTGGTATCAAATACAAATTTTCACTAAATTTGGGTTTATGGTAAACATCAATGTTCAAATGTTGAACACTTAATCTTTGGGATTGTCTTTTGTAACATTAATATACCTATGAAGAGTAGTAAGTGATAAGAAGGGTAGAGTAATAGAGATATGAAGAATAATAGGTAATTTTCCCAGCTTATTGAAACACACTCATTTATTCGTCTACCGTGTGCGCTTTGGTCAATTCTAGTTTGCATTTCAATATGCGTTAGATTCTGACATGAAGCTATTTGGTCGTTAAGTAAACCCTAGCTATTTTTTATTCAACCCTAATTTCCGTGCAATTTTTTCCTGAACCCTAATCTCCACACCGATCTTTATCTCTACAATTCTTACCTCGACTCCAACTACCTTTCACACTATTATTACACTAGAAATGACTCACGACGATCTCTTTGTTATTTCAGTCTGGTTGAGGCTCCATTTATAGTCATGCATTTACAGTGAACGCTTCTAACGCCCTCATGACACTGGTATATCATACTCTAGAACGTCGAGGAGTATCGATCCTTGGTGCCAAGTGGACCTCACTCTATATCTCGTGTTGTCCAACTGTCCTTATTGCATGTAAGAGTCTAGGTTATCGGCTTATTGCAATTTTAATTCCATCCTATTGCATACTAGTCGCATGTCATAGATTCTCCTTGCTCGTGCACACTAGTTCTTGGCCAAGAAGGGACAACCATAGATGGTCCATTCACGGGAATATCAAGCTTGATCTAGTAATACAATTTTAATTATTTTGGTGTAGCTTCATTGTATTCTTACTTCATTGAATTTTCATAACCTTGATATGTGTGCGTAAAGACAAAAGAATGCATTCCCTCATCTCCATTGTCAGCGTGGTGTTGATTGTAAAGGAGAACTACAAAGAATGTTACAGGAAGATCAAAGAGAACATTGATCTTCAACGACCTATGGAAAGGGATTTGTGAAGTAGCAGCAATAGCAGAATCACTAAAGAAGAAAGAAAAACAAGTTGACTCTGAATCAAAGAGTAGCAGACATAGTATACCTCAGAGTAGCAAAATCACTAAAGAAGATGCAAGACCAAAAGAAGAACAAGTTGAATCTGATTCAAAGAGTAGTAGACATAGTAGAATACCTAGTGTAGATAAATCATTCTGACCACAAACAAAGAAGGTGAATATGAGAAGACAAAGACAAAATGAATATCATGTGATCTCTGCTACAAAAAGTGAGGAGGTGAGCCATCGTATTTCTTATATTAGTGATTTCTATTGAACCTTGAAGAGATTTAATTACTTGCATGATACACATTCTAAACTAGAACTCATACAACTACTGTTGAATCTCTTCACCCTAGAGTTGAAGAATGATGAACCTATGGATTTAGTTTCAAAAATCAAATCCATAATGCATGAATTTGAAGACACCAGAGTGAATATTGATCCCCCTCTCATGTACTTCATTAAAGCCCTCTACCCTACATATTCTCACTACCTTGAATCGTTGCAAGCAAGTGGTCAAATGAAATCCATCACATTTGACAAGTTGGTCGAAAAAGTTGTAGAACATGAGAAATCCTTTGGAAATAAATCAACTCCTTCAATTGGAGACACAATTTACCTTGCTCAAAAACATAATATTAAACCACAACATTCTTCTAGAGAAGAAAGAAACAGAACTAGAAGAGGATGTGGACATGGAAGAAATAATTTTAGAGGCAAAGCGGGTAGACACAATCAAGGTGATAGATCCAATCTTCATTGTATGCGTTGAAAAAAGAATGGGTCACTTGAAGAAGATGATTTCAGAGTTACATGGGATAAGATCAAAGAATACATAAAAAATAAGAAATAAGAGAAAGGTAATCCTTCAGAACTAACAAATGGTAATCCAGCTAAATCTTCCCATTACATTGTTGCTCATTGCAATATATGAGTAACAAAAGATTTATTTAACATTGCATGTACTCCTTGGAAATATGCATGGATTCTCTACATAGATTCGACCTCTCACATGACATTTTGAAGAGAGGTTTCCAAATACTTCAATGAAAATGTAGATGGAATATTGTATTTTGGAGACACGTACAAGATCAAACCCTCAAATGGGCACAATCAGACGCAAGTTTCATGTGTTCCTGGATTTTATTTTTCATAATGTGCTTTATCTTCCTCAGATAAAGATGATCTTGTTGTCCTTTTTTCACATCATACAACAATGCCACTTTGTTCATATGATCTGTGTCAAATATGAAAGGATTTTGATAACATGCTTACTATGACCTTAACGAAAAATGGAAGATTGTTGAAGTTGAATGGGACATTTTCCCATACACTCATTGTTGCATACCTGTCTCATCATGACTCAGGTATAATACAATATAGTATTTTGTGTCATGCTATATTTGGTTATATCAATTATGAAAATCTCCATTTATTGAGAAATAATGGTGTTTCTGGTTTGCCTACTATTCCTAGGGAAGTGAAACAATTTGATGTTTGTATCCTTGGAAATCATAACAAACAACTAGTCCATGATTATACTTCTAGATCATGTAGATAAATTGAATTGATTCATTTTTATTTGTGTGCCCTATGCTTGTTCCTTCTACTAATGGAAATACATATATCATGTATTTCATTCCTTCTACAAATGGAAATTTCATTGATGATTACACCAGGATGTGTTGGGTGTACTTGTTGAAAGATAAATCAAAATCTTTTGAAACATTTAAAAATTTTCATGTAAGGATTCAAAAAGAAGCTCAATTTTGTATTGGCTCTCTTCGCACTGATAATGGAAGAGAATATACATATAATGAATTTCAAAGATACCCTCACCAATATGAGATCAAACATCAAACCATACTTCCATACAATCACACACATAGTGGTGTAGCTGAACGAATGAACACGGCACTTCCAAATATGGTTCGTTCCATGATGTTTTTCAAGAATGTTAAATTGATGTTTTGGGTCGATGCAGTTATGTGTAGTTTATGTAAAAAACATGTGTCCATCTCATTCTCTTAAAAAAAAATCTTCTTATGAAATGTGGTCTCTCCACATTCTTGGAGTGGTGCATCTGAGGGTCTTTGGTTCCACCTGCTATGCCTTGATTCCCGAAGAGAAAAGAAGCAAATTTGATGCAAGGATTCAAAAGTGCATCTTCTTGGAGTACTCAAATACCACCAAGGGTTACCATCTTTACAATGATACAAAAAATAAATTCATCATTTCCATAGATATGATCTTTATTGAATCCACCAAGAAAGACAAGTTACGGCCGTGTGAAGTTGGATAACCCTCATGAGTTATCTAGAAGCCTCTAAAAGGTCAAAGAAGTGAAATTATTCTAGAAGCTCCTAGAATAAGTTGACTAGTCAAAGTGGTTAGTCATGCATTAAGTGGTTGCAACAAGAAAACAATTAAAAATAAATTATTTGAAACTAGAATTGGAGATTTTACTATGTGTGGACAAAGTTGGTTAAGTGGACAAAGTGGCTAAGTGGTTAAGCGGATACTTCTAGAGGAAACTACTTGGAGAGTATATATAAGAGAGAAAGGGTCTCTCATTAGTATCCATTGAGAATATTGAATATCTAAAAGTGACTGAGGTAAATAAAGAAGATATAAGGTGAATTTCACAGGGAAGGTGAAGTAAAGAAGGCCATAATTCAAGGGAGGATAAAGTCTTTTGATGATGCTTTCTAAGGTATGTTATTTATAGGTCATATGCCCATTTTCAAAATAAATTATTTTATAGAATCATTCAGAAAACGAAATAGGGAGGATGTTTAGACATCATATCTAAGTAACTGTGATAACAATTTCATTTTTTGGGTCATTGTATTTTGGGACTTACAGTTTGTGGAAAATAGGGTTTGGGGCTAGTACTCAAACTAGTCTAAAACATGTGTTTTGGGTAAAAACATCATAACTTCTTCATAAAAGATCCAAATTCAGTAAAAAAAATGTATTGGTTATAGTGCAATATGTACTATGTTTTGTACCACTTTTAGATCCATAAAAAAAATATTCCATGTGGGGCATGCTCTACAAGTTCTCTCTCTAGAATAAGACATAGTTCAATAAGGTATGCCATTTTTGGTATAACTCATTTTCTGGGAGGTTCCAAGTAGTGAAACCTCGAGGAATTCCAGAAAAGACATTAAAGAAAAATGTGTACCATTTTCAAACATGTATTCATTACAGGTGTAGAGTTATGAATGTTTCAGGTTAGGGTTGTTCACTAATCCAAAACTAGTCGTGTGAGGCTAAAGTAAAGTTTGATGAAAAATCTAGTTTCTTGTTCTTGAAGTTAATGAATGTTTGGAGGTATATGATCACATACACTTGGTATGTTATAGATTTATAGATCATATTTGGATGATGATATATGAGACAGGTTGAGGTGAAATTTTTTTGTGACAGGTTCTGCATAGTTGACGCACTTGTATTGGTATAGATTGTTGATACAACTTGACAGATTTCTTTCTGTCTACAAGATGGGTCTTCTACTTGAGGGTTGGATTCCTCACATATCGGTTGGTGGTGAGATATGCAGGCTAGTTCTTTCATTGATATTTTTTCCTCTCTTGGAGTTGGTGCTATATTTCAGTTGGTACTAATAAAACACAAGGATTGTAGTCTGTAATACAAAACAAACTTATATATATTTGGGGTTCCTTGTGTTCTTTATTTTGATGTTGCATACCTATTTATTGTTAATGTATGTAATTGAGATGTATTTACATGAAATAAACTCAGTATGAATGGAATTAACAAATAATGATGTTCTAAATTGTGATTGGTAACTAAAGTTTTGTGATAAGTGAAAAATATCCCTCACACTGATTCACCCCCCCTCTCAATGTGATCAGTGTGTCCAACAAAAAATGTTGAAATACATCTTCATCATATGGACAGATTGACTTGTGTAAATACATATCATGAATTTGATGATGAGATTCCATGTCTTGAAGGGGGGATTCCTATCTTGGGTCAATCTATGGAATCTCCTTTGGAAGCATCATATTCCCCTCATGAAGAATTTCCTGCCACTTCATCAAAACATGAAGTTCAATTAGATGATGTGATTGAGAGGATTGAAAA
>SNQJ01S0150743.1:0-12241 GCA_010110895.2 Picea sitchensis
TCCGATAACAAAATTGGCGACCATACTTGGGATACGACATCCTTTTGGTTTTTTTCTTCTTATTTTCTTTTAGCATGCCTTCTTTTGATCAAATTCATTCTCTGAGTCTGTGGGTGATCCATCTTGATTCTCTGGTCCCGAAGGTTCATTGAGAATGTTTTTCATTTTTCCCAATTTTCTTTTTACTCAGAGATTGTCGCATTGTGTCCTATTTACAACCTACGACGATTCCTTGTCGTCGCACTCTACTTGTGCAGACCAGGGCGATGACGTCACATTGTGTCTTGCTGACCGCCTGCGACGATCCTAGATCGTCGCACTATACTCCTCTATAGCCTGCGACTATTCCTGTAGGAATTGTTGGGTGACAGTTAAATTTCTTTTCTTTGGATAGATTTGTCTTTACAGCCTGAGATGAACTTTTGAAACTGGTGAATGATTGGTTTATAACTTTTGAGCCTGGATTTGATTGATTTTCAAGGATTAAAATTCTTCTTTACAAGATTTGCAAGTTTTGTTTCTTGACTTCTTGTCGCAAGGATATAATCTCAAGACTTTTGTTCTTGAGTGCTTGTTTGATAAGTAGTTCTTGATTTCTTTTGAGTTTTGGATTCTTTTTAACTTTTGACTAGTTGATTAAGAGACAATTTTTGTTTGCATTCGACAAAAGGTTTTCGTATCATTTCATTTTTTGCTTGCATTGTGAGTTTGATTTGGGAGTAGTATTGAAGAGTGCATTAGTCTTCTTAGACCATTATTTCTTTTTTGGATTATGTCTCTATTATGATTTGAAAAGGAAAGGACTGAAGTTTATTCTTCTTTTTAGTATTCTTTGTAAGAAATTTTTGCATTCACATTTTTGTTGAAAAGAGTAAATTGGAAAAGTTGATAGCTTTTATTTTTTGGATTCCATATCATTCAAAGATTGAGACATTGTACTTTGTAGCTTTGGTATTCTTGAAAAGAGAAACCTTCTCCCTAATGTAATTAGAGTTCATTGAATGAAACGATCACATTTCATCTCTTCTTGCATCTTATTGGGTCAAGGTCAAATATATCATCAGTTTCACTTTTGTTTCCCTTTTGAGTAAACAACAACCTTTAAAATACAACGTAATTTTAAAAATTGTTAGAAAATTTTATTTTCTAGAACTTTTGTACACCAACATTAGCTAGGATAACACTTTGGAATAGGTTATAAGGCACACTCTCCAAAGCATCAAAACACACAATAGTATCTTTTGATAGGGAGAGTACAAATCCACTTGCTACATTTTTTCCTTGGAATCCCTTCTAACACAAGGGTCAATCACAAGGCCACATTAAGGATGACAGAGTTACTCACCTTGATTTGTTGGTCTTAGTGTAGAGATTGCGTGTATTATTGGGGGTCACTTGAGAATAAAATCCTGTGGGGACCTTCTCGAGTTGATTTCGGGCTTAGATACCCTGCCCTTCCGCTTGGATCAGACTATCGATTGCTTCCCCATGAATCATTGTCGTAATTGGTAACCTTAGTGGCCTATATATTTAGAGTATTTACACGAGGTGAATGTGGAGGGGAAATTATTCATGGTACCTAGAATCGACATTGGCCAAACTCACTCGGGATCCTTGGAGGGTATACCCACGATTATGTGTGGGAGCTTGCACCAGGGTGTAAGTTCGTTAAGCAGGTTGTCAACGTAGCTTGTCCACTTGCTTTATCCCAACCCCTTCTTGTCTTGATTTAGTACTATGAATCATCTTCTAAAAACTTGAGTTCGAGTGACAGGGAGAGGCTTGAATAAGTGGCTACAAGGTAAAATGCATTGGCTTTATCTCAGTGTATGGTCTTCATTGTCACATGGGTGGCCCAAAACTACATATCAAATTGTACATATAATCAAATTCATGACCAAGTAGCTCTACCTTGGTTATATAATTGAAGTAAAATACCAAACATCTACTACTTGGTTATATAATTGAAGTAATAGATACCAACATTGGCTGAAATGGTGAGTATAATACAATACACAACAACCCAATTTTAAAACTGCACAAACTATATAATATAGAGAGATGGGTCTCTTCTTAAATAACTATATATATATATATATATATATATATATATATAGAGAGAGAGAGAGAGAGAGAGAGAGAGGTCTCTTCTTAATAGGGTCATTGGAGAATTGATTATCGAGTATTCAAATTTTGATTTGTGAGTTTGAATTCCTTTTTGCATCAACTCGCCAATTGTCTCAAAGTCAAGTAGTTGACCACCCTGCCAATTTTAATGGGTACTCTCTCTTGCTGAGGGGACTCCCCAAGTTGTAATGTGGTTGTATGATAGGTACAATACTAGCAATTGAGAAAAGAGTGCAACCATCAAGCTTATAAATAAACCCCACCTCAAACACACTATATAATAGAGAAAATTGAACAATAATTCACCAATAGAAAATTTTGCATTATGACAACCATCTAGTATTAGAGAACAAAAAGTATGTGGACTATCTAGCTCAAGCCTTATTTTATAATCTTTGTAACCGAGCCACTTGTCCATTCATCACCAAAATATGTAATTTTTTTTAATCACTAATTACCTATTATATGTGTCACTCGGCACAAGTGCACAATTAATTCATCTTTAAAAATATAAAATAATGATTATTCATCACCCAACTAATATTCTTCCTATTTTTACTCTTAGATGTTCCATGATCTCATTTTTTTTCTTCTAGTTGAGTGGGTACACATGTAGTCACTACTTTGTTACCTAATGGGTGTTGCAATCATCATAACGTATGTCAATAAGCCCGGGTAATTTGTAATCAAAATTCTTCTCAAATAATCTGGTCAGGTAAGTTGAGCTGTTGAAGAAAGAAACTTGGCCTACACTTATCATCAAGTGGGTGCTGCTATCAAATAATGATTAAGATCCTTGATTCTTATTATGACACTTGCTGCATTGATCACTTTGGGAATGGACATGGCTGTGGGAGGACATGGTGCTTGCTGTAGTGTTTGTGCAAGGGTTTGCTGGGGAGTTGTTGTACATGTCAGAGAAACTCTAATTTTATTTCTTGGCTGCTGAACCTATTGTTTGGAGTCTATCATAGTTATATATGTTCCTTAAGAGAGATACTACCTCATAAAGTGAAGTTCTATGGTTGTTACACATTATTTGGTCACCCTAGTGATCAATTGACAATAATAACCAACTCATGCCATTATTAAAAGAGACATTCCTTAAGAGAAAAGATAGTTTTCTTTCCTCCCTAAAAGACTATGAGCCAAAGAGACCTTGGTGCTGTATTTGAGGTCTGGCAGTGGCGTCAATGCACTCACTTCATCTGGGACTTTGGCATTATTGGTGCCTATGCATAGGGGTGACAATGCTTGAAGGAAGAAGTAAAAATCATGAATGTTATGAGAAGAGATCTTCCTAGAGGTAGGGTGGCTCTATCGGTTTGGATGTGCTCCTTCTACGATTAGGTAGGATCATCCTAATCTCCCTCATCACCCTCTTTCACCCTATAAAAATAAGGATCTCTCATGGAAAGGATAGGTTGAAAAAGACTAAAGGTTTACATATGCATGAAGAGTTTTTCTATAGATTATATTTGAGATAGCTTTGATTTAGCTCTCTAAATCACATTGTGGATCTTCTTCATCAAAAAAATTTGAGCAAAGTTGTATGTGTTGGAGAAAAGAGCCATTGAAAGGGATCTTGCAACATCAAGAGCAGTTATATTCCTTCATTTTAATAATGCAACAGCCAGGCTTTCCTATGAAAGTGTCTTGGATTTTATTGTATAACTCCTTGATCTTATGCACAAGCTTCATTGGAATGGTACATATTTTCTCTCTCTACATTTGTTGGTTTGTGCTTCTTAAATAGGTTCATCATCACACAAATCCAAATATGGAGCAAAGACGACACTAGAGAGGATCAAGCATCATTTAAAAGGTATATCATTGTCCCTCTGAACTAGTTTATATGACAATGAAGTCTAAGGTGAAGTTTGTATGTTGTCTTGTTTTGTTCTAGCTTCCCTATGGAAGTTAAAAGGGAGATGGTTGTGTCACTTGCAATTTTAATAACAAAATAGCTGATGTATTGAGGGATACCCTCTTTTGGTTTTTTCTTTTCTTATTTGTACCCAGCCTACCGCCATTTTATCAAATTAATTCTGCAAGGTCTATGGGTGATCCATCTTGACTCTCACGGTCTGAAGGTTCATTGAAATTACACTCGGTACCTAGATTTTATTTTTATTCATAGATCATCGCATTGTCTATTTGCCATGAAAAGCGATTCAGCATTTATGCACGCTCACCGTGCATACCATGGCAATGATGTGATGCTGTGTCTTGTTGACATCCCCGTGATGATGATCCTAGATTGTCATAATGCTCCTCTGCCCGATGCGGCAATTCCATATGGCAGAATTGTTGGGTGATAGTTAAATTTCTTTTCTTTGCGAGATTTGTGCTGCAGGATGAACTTTTGGATTGGTGGTGGTGGTTTATAACTTTTAATTCTGGATTTGATTGATTTTCAAGGATTGAAGTCTTCTTTACAAGCTTTACAAGCTTTGTTTCTTGACTTCTTGTCGCAAAGATATAATATCAAGAATTTGTTCATGGGTGCTTGTTTGATAAGTATTTCTTTATTTCTTTTGAGTTTTGGATTGTTTTTTTTTTTTTTTTTTTTTTTTTTTTTTTTTTTTTTTTTTTTTTTTTATTTCTTGGTTTTGTTAAGTAGTTATTGGTTTGCATTATGATTTTGGTTTGGGAAATAGTGTTGAGAATGGATTAATCTTCTTAGACCATTCTTTCTTTTGGATTATGTCTCTATTATGATTTGAAAAGGAAAGGATTGAAGTTTATTCTTATTTTTAGTATTCTTTGTAATATTTTTGCATTCATTTTGTTGAAAAGAGTAAATTGGAAAAGTTGATAGCTTTGATTGTTTAGATCCATATCATTCAAAGATTGAGAATTGTACTGTATCTTTTTGTATTCTTGAAAGAAACCTTCTCCCCTCGTGATTACAGATTTCATTGAATGAAATGATCACATTTCATCTCTTCTTGCATCTTATTGGGTCAAGGTCAAATATATCATCAATTTCACTTCCGTTTCCCTTTTGAGTAAACAACAACCTTTTAAAATACAACGTAATTTTAAAAAAATTAGTAGCAACTTTTATTTTCTAGAAACTCTCTTCACCAACATTATCTAGGATAACACTTTAGAATAGGTTGTAATGCACACTCTCAAAAGCATCAAAACACACAATAGTATCTTGTGATAGGAGTGTCAAATTCCATTTACTACATCTTGTCCTGGGGATCCTTCTAACACTAAGAGTCAATCACCGGTGTGGGGTCCGACGAGTTACTTACTTTTGGTCTTAGGTGTAGAGATTGTATTGGGGGGTCCTTGAGAAAAAGAAATTTTGGTAGGGACTTTTCTGCGGTTGATTTTTGAACGTGCCCTCCCGCTGCGTGTGTGGATCGGGATTATTAAATTTGCTTCCCAGACATCATTGTCGTAATTGGTGTTGATATTATGGTATTTGCGGGAGGTATTTACCTCGCGTGTGAACTGGCGAGAATAGAAGACTTTGGGAAGCAGAGAAACCCTAATGAGTTGGATAATAACCCTAAGTCTAAACTGACTCAAGAAGATGAATTTATATTAGGTTGTTATTAGCCTCAGAAAGTCGGCCGAGAGAATAATAATAATATCTTGAATAAAACACATATCGAAGGAGAAGTTGGCTTGCTCACATTTGGCAGAACCACTACTCCATCTGAGTGCGGTTCTCATTTGACACATCTATGAATTGCAGAGAAGGCAGTTCTGTACGCCAGTTCCTAGTTTAGTGCTTGCGATGTGGAGGAGTATTTGTAGGTCGCATTACTACAACAACCCGGTTCCGGTCTTGGCTTGGATTATCTCTTGGCTAGGGTTTGGACTATCTGATCAGATTTTGTGATAAGCTATCCTTGGAAGGTGTGCTACCCTTCGTTTCGCTATCTAGCCTCGGGTTTTCTTCGGAGAAATTCGGTCAAAGGTTAAGGTGTTAACCGGAGGGTGTATAGTTGGGTGATGAGGGTATCCTCAATGGTAAAAGGAGCAGAACTTTCCTTCTATTATTCCTAATAGGTTATGGGCCCACACCTCCTTCATTCCAGTCTAAACACTGAAGGAAACATAGCTGATGATATTGATGATCTAGATTGAGAGCTAACGCTAGGTTACTAGCGGAAACAGCTTCTAGGACCATTGCCCGCTAGGGTTACTAGCAGGTTTAGTTATAGAAACCCTAATCCTTTTGTTGAGGCACCTTAAGTGAATGGATTATTTTAATATTCCGAATAGATTGAATTGCGCAACAGCATCCTGGTACTCTCGGAAGGCCAAGGCGTGAAGTTTAGTTCACGGTCAAATCTAGGAGTTTGACCAAGTCAAGCAACCATATTGATGAACTCTATGAAGTCGAGAACAAGCTAGAAGGAGCCTCTCTAACTTTAAGAGCATGGAAGGAAAGGATTGAAATCATCCTTGCTAAGAATAAAAGTGTTAGATATTGTGAAAGGAAAGATAAGTGAAGCCAGTTTGAAGAAGGAGAAGGAACCACAAAGCGTTGCAGCTATGGAGAAGTTCAGGATGTTGACATCCATTGTTCCATGAGTATCATAGTGGATTCTATAAAATACCACTTGATTACCCTACATCTCCATATTGACTCATCGAAGAAAATCTATGATGCCCTAACAAACCTCCTCAGTCAGAAACATTGGACCAAGTTATGAGTCTGAAGAATCAACTCTATGACATGAAGATGAATGGCAGTAATGACATATTTATCGCCCTTTGTAAATATCTCCCTAGTTAAGATATCAACTTCTGAAGCTATTGAAGAGATCACTTCAGAAAAGGAATTGGTGAAGATAGTACTCAATGTGGTCTTTCCAAGGCATGGGATGCATTTGTCACAATCATGAACACGGAAGGAGTAT
Organism: Picea sitchensis; assembly: GCA_010110895.2. NCBI lineage: Eukaryota > Viridiplantae > Streptophyta > Pinopsida > Pinales > Pinaceae > Picea > Picea sitchensis. The sequence continues at coordinate 7,017 of SNQJ01S0150743.1, forward strand.
CATATATTTGAAGAAATTTGGACTTATTTATTGCTCAAGAAGAATCAAGGATCAATATAAAGAAACCTAAAAGAATTCTGATGATTAAGCTTTCATAGCAAGATTCAAGAAATTCGGGAACAAAGGAAGTTTGGTTCAAGGAGGAAGCCAAATCCAAGAGAAAGACATTTCAAAAGTGCAATGCTTCAAATTTGTTGAAAATAAGGTCACTACAAGAATCAATGTCGAGCTAAAGAAAGGAAGGAGAAACATGAGCATCGATTTACGAAGAAAAGGAACCTACAAAAAAAAAAAGGCTAAGCAGGATGGAAGAGAATTATTCTACTAAAGGTAACAACACTCTTCTTATTTCTTGTACATATCTTGTTTGCATCGTCTGTACATATCTTGTATCTATTTCTTTTCAAGAAGAACTATACCTAGGGAAAAAACAAACAAGATGAAAATGGATATTAGATACACATGAAAGGATGAAATACAAATATGTGGAAACTATTGCAAAATAAGAACTTAGAAGAAGCAAAGAGAAAAAGAAGTCAATGTCGAGAGAATTGGAAAAGAGACTCATGACATTTTTAGAAAACAACAAGACAAAGCGTGGGCTTCATTAGACAAGAGATCAATTATATATTGCAAAGAAAATGGGATTGCAAATGGCGATTAATGGTTCACATTGAACAGAGCCAAATTATGACATTTTGGAGAAGACAATAAGGATGCGGATGGAAGCATGGATTAGGAGGAGCTAATCCTATGATCCATTGAAGAAGAAGATATTAGTATTAGTATATATATATATATATATATATATATATATATATATATATATATATATATATATATTATATCCATGTTAGTAACCCGCGAAAGATAGCAAGTGTTAGGTTCAACCGCAAAAGAAGACCTTTTGAAGAGAAGCTTTAAAGTATTCCTGATTGTCCATCAAGATCCGTGATCTATGATGAAAGGAAGAAATTAGATCTCTAGAGGGCATGGAATCTATAAACTCCATGGACCCAAGAGCTAAAAGAAAAACCTTGAAGAAAGAACATGAGGATTCCAAGAAAGAAAAACTAGAACAACCAGTCATTATATCAAGAATCCCAAGACTACCATACAATTATGAACATTCCACATAAAGAGAATCAATGAGGAAAGAGGCTGAAATTAGGTGATGAAGAGCAGTTAATATGGAAGACTTATGAGATGAGAGAAGCATTGGGATCTAGAACTAGGGTTCTCCCATGGAGGAAGACTATGATGATTACTTGTTTTTAGTAAACCATGCTTATCTCTACATAAGTCATCACATCATCCGCAACATCCATGGGGTTGAGTTCCATCATATGAATGAAAATATTGTTCTCCATAGAAATTGAATAATGAGCATATGAAGATCAATCTCAAGACTTTGGGGCATGCAGAAGAGACTGTATGCTGACTAGAAATGCTTGGTGGAGAACCTCTTGTGCACAGCAGAAGCGTGGTGAGATTCCCTATAACATTAAGATTATTACTCGATAGATCAGATCTCATGATGACAAAGAAGTACCACATGGATATGTTCCAGTTTTCCACCTACGATATACTCTATTGTTCAGATCTACATGAAACCTTCCCAGTGTTCCAGTTAAAAATTACAGTGAAATCAGCATTACATTATCCATGATGAAGTCTAGAAAGGAGAAAATGGTCTCTCCAATACATATCTCCACAAATGAGTAGATAAGCAATCATTTTGGTAAAGCCTCTATCCAAGATAAAGAGTTTGTGTACTGAAGCTAGAGCTCGTGGAAACAACTTCATTATTGAAAAGGAAGAAATGACTCTCAAGTTAGGAGGGAGCATTGAAAACATTATTGAAGATATTCATCCTTAAATTTTGAAAAGAAATAGTACATCTTGGGCCGGATTCTTTCTTGTTCGGGAAGTGGATTGAGACTTCTGATGAACATCGATTTCCCATTGTGGTTAACATGGGAAGTAGTTTGATTACTAATGTATCATAGACAACGACTTCCATTATTAGTTAACATGGGTAGTGGTCTAGGGAGTCTCTCTTCTTGAGTTACTCAAGAAGACTGGCCTGTCTCGCCGGATAGCGATTTCTCATTGTGGTTAACATGAGGAATGGTTTGTTTGGAGGTTGATGGGATGATATTTTCCTCTTGTAGTTAGCAGGAGAATGAATGCGGACAATCATTCCTTAGGACATATTCATTCTCTCCAGAGAGCACTTTGATTAGTGTAGGAGAATGGCCCAAGGTGGGTGGGGAATGGTCTAAGCTCAACAATCAGGGACATACATTCCTTAGGGGTTATACATTCTCTCAAGGCACACACTTTGATTAGTGTAGGAGGAATGGCCGAGTGAAATGGTCGGGACACACATTCCTTAGGGTTTATACATTCTCTCGAGGTGCACTTTGATTAGTGTAGGAGGAATGGCCGGGATGAGAATGGTCGGGATGAGAATGATGGGGTTTATACATTCTGTCCGAGGTGCACTTTGATTAGTATAGGAAAAATGGCCCAGGGGTGAGGGAATGGTCCAGGCTCATAAATGAGAAACAATCCTTCTTCCTTGTTTGAGAAGAATAGGAAAAATAGCCCATTCTTTGATGAGGGAAGATATTATTTGAGCTCCACAGATGTGAGTAAAAGATTGGACTAGATAATTCAGTCTATATCATAACATTGTTTCTATAGGGTTGCTATCGGATGTTTGTTGAAACGTATGGCTTGATAGATAGGGACTATCTCATTAATTGGATATGTTCCACTATTAACCATACATTGTTGATCAAGTACTTGTGTGTTACTTGGTGTGGTAGTGTACTCTTTGGGTTAGCCAGTTTATGTACTACTATGAATAGGCACAATTGTGTTCTATCCTTGTTCTAATTTCCTTGGGAGCTATCAATAGTTTATTGGAGATAATCATCATCGAGACACATGATGAACAGAGATTTTCAGCCAGGCCATGCAAACTATTCTTCTTGTATCACTCTATGGTGAAGAGTGACTTATCAACATCATGTCTAATTAACTTAGATGAAGTATGGTTTGAGATGATGTGATGGTGATGATGATACTCCTTGATCTAGTCATAGGAATATGATCTAGAATATAGGAAGAAAATATATTGATGCTCTACCAGGGTAAATGGTATGTTTTTGTACTAAATAAATTACATGTAGTACCTCCCTAGCTAGGAGGAGTGTTGATATTATGGTAGATGTGGAAGTTATTAACCTCCATGATGTGGGCAGCCTTGAATAAGAGACTCTGGGAAAGCAAGAGAAGAGCCTAATGAGTTGGCTAATAAAACTAGAAGAATCTTGTCGGATCAAGAATATAATTTATATTACGTTATTAGCCTCAAGAGAAGAAATTGACAGAAATAATAATAATATCTTGAGCAGACACTATCCAGTAGCCCAACAAATCTGAGAACCATTATAAATCTGAGGGTGCAGTCTTCATTTTGACACATCCACGGCGGAGTTAGAGAGTGGAGTTCACATAATTGCAATTCCTAGTTTGGTGCACACATGTAGAGGAAGTGTTGTAGAGTGTGGTTACTACAACAACGGTTCAGTGTTAGCTTGAATATCTCTTGCTTAGGGTTTGGACTATATGATCATCTTTTGTGATACACTATCCTTAGGGAAAGGTCGCTACCCTTTTGTTTTAGCTTCTCTAGCCTAGGAGTTTTTCTTAGGAGAAATTATCGGTCAAGGTAAAGGTGCTCAAAGGGTGGCTTGGCTATGGTTGGGTGACAAGGGTATCGTCAATGGTAAGAAGCGAGAACACCATCTTCTATATTCTAACAATTGGTAACCTTAGTGGCCCTATCTCTTTAAAAGAGTCTTTACACAAGGTCAACGTGGAGGGCGCGTCTTCGATACCTAGAATGAAGCATTGGCCAAAATCACTCGGGCTCATGGAGGGTATACCCACGATTATGTGTGGGAGGTTGCACCGGGGTGTAAGTCTATTAAGAAGGCCATCAATGTAACTTTTACACTTGCTTTATCCCAGCCCCTTTGCTTTTCTTGATTTACCTTTATCCCAACCCCTTCTTTTCTTGATTTCGCAACGTTGGATTTCATCACCAACTAGTGACTTCGAAATTAGAAGTTTGTTTGCGTGTCTGATATCTATATTTTATTAGTGAGTGTTGTTTGTTTCTCTAGTTGACCATAACTTTCTTTCATTATTTATTTGGTGCGGCCAACATTAGCCCTCGATGTTCACGTAGGATGCAAGGGTTACCTTTGAAAGATTCAGAAGAGTATACTCCTTTGCTTCTTAACTCACTAGAGGGTTATCCTGAAGGAGTAGTCAATAACGATGTAGCCTCTAATATTGGAAGTTCTACTCCATTGGAGGAATCCATACTTCCTGTAAATCCATTATTGAGTGTTGTATGTGATCCACTTTTTCTCTGGATAAATTCATTGGGAGATGTTGTTGCTGAAGATTATACTATAATACCTATTGAACCTCACACAGAGTTTGGTGTAGATGATCCACTTTTTCAGAGTGAGTCATTTAGAACTCCAGTTCATACTGCTGGAAACTTTGATCCTAGATCTTCTGGTCCTATTCGTTCTCTTTGGAGAACTTCTTTAGGACAAGATATTTTTGAAAAACTAGGAATGAGTCACTTACGTCAGAGGACCTCTAATGAACCTATTACATCAAATACGCCTGTGACTTACATTGCTTATACAATACCCTTGGATCATTTTACTGGCACAATGAATAATGTTGTCATAGTCTTGGACCAATTGTTGGTTGGTTCTCATACAATTATTCCTCTCCATCTTGCTAGCTCTACTGTGGTCCCACAAGCTACGCTTGTTTCTACCGGAAGTGAAATAATCACTCAAGATCCTATTGGAACACCACCTTCCTCTTAGAACAAATCCGTCACTTCCACTTGGGTATCACGCTCTAAATACTTCTATTGCTAATCCTACCCAGAATCTATTTGGAGGGGATAATATTTTTAATCCTCCTGGGTATAATGTTGCTAGTAGTTTTGTTCCTACACCTACCCAGGTTCTCTCTGGGGGGCCTAACATTCCTCCTCCACCTTCACCTAGAGGATATAATTGTCTTAGCCCAAGTAGCTCCAATCAAATTGGAGGCACAAGTAATTTCGTCGCTTCTGGTTTTCAAATTCCTATTGGAGGTCAACCTCAAGTTGGGGGGCA
>SNQJ01S0150743.1:13511-32762 GCA_010110895.2 Picea sitchensis
AAAAGTGAAAACCTCGTTATCCTTTTCTTATTTGTGGTGAGGATCATTATACAAAATATTTTCCAAGACGTGCTGAGGTTACTAAATTCCTGCAAGGGACCGGGACAACTCGTACACCTACCTTTTTTTCACAACCTTTTCCTTCTCAGCAGTAGGCCCAATTGGTCATTCATGACCAACCTTCTCCCTCTACCACATCTTATGTACTTATGTGTATTGGTGACTCCAAGAAGAATGAAGTTGCAGTCGCTACTCGAGCCAAAGATTATTCTCCTTCGAAAGAGAAAGTTGATGATTCACCACCTCCATTGGTTCAACCTCCTCCATCAACTTCACCTCCCAATGATCCTCTTCATCTCGAACGACCGAGTGTATATACAGTTCTTTGTCCTCCTCCTAAGGGCATTGTTCATAAGTCATCGTTTAATCCTCATGCACGTGCTTCTCAAAATTGTAGAAGATCTTGTGCATACACCTTCTGCGATGTCATCTCTCGAAGTCCTTCAAAGTTTTCCTGCACAACGGAAGGCACTGTTAAATGATATTGGTGGAATTGATCCTATTGATACAAACTTGATAATATTTGACTTGGAATATCATATTCCAAGGCTTCCTCCTTAATTAGCGTTTAAGATACAAGTCATTGTTGAAAATAAGAATATTTGTCGAACCATTATTGACGAAGGAGCTTCGACTTGCGTTGTTTCCGTCACTTTTTGGAAAGCCATTGGCTCTCCTGCCCTTACCGAGTCACACAATACTCTTAAAGAATTTAATGGTACATGATTTAAACTTTATGTTTTTCTTCCTTCGTTATCTATTACATTAGAAGGAAAAGGGATTACTGTTGAGGTTGAGGTATTTGATGCACCTCTCGATTACAACCTTCTACTTGGACGTAGTTGGATTGATTCCATGCATGCAATTGTTTCTACTCTTTTCCGTGTGATACGTTTCCCTCACCAAGGAAAAGTTTTTACTGTCGATCAACTTTCCTTCTTTAATTCCGATTCCCATACTAGTAACGTACCTTTCATTACGAAAACAACTCCCGATTATGAGAATGTCGGTGTGGGTCTCTTAAAAGATTCATCGTTAATGGGTCCATTCCCCATTCCACCACCTGGTATCCCTACTCCTTTTGTCACCTTTATTAACATGATATCAACCATTGTTGGTGAAATCCCTGAGTCTTATGACCCTTGGATAGTACCTAGCTTTGACGTCTGTCTTCATTACAACGACATAATGCCTTTAAGTCCGATAGAATTGGATTATCAAGCTATTCAATTGACAACTCCTTCTCCTCATTATCTCTTAGACATGTCTCCGGATCCATTTCACGTAGTCTTTCACACTGATGAAATGATCATGACAATCATGTCTATGGAAGATACCCCATGGGACGATGGGCATCATCGTTCTATTCTCTTCCTGGAACCTGAGACTATAGAGAGTTATCAATGGATTTTGAATCCGTCTATTGTTGTTACTATTTCCTCTGTTCCTGAACCAATACACAATGTTTTGTATGAAGGGAATTTGGGTAAAATTTCACTCACCATCCCTCTATATATTTCAATTAAACCCGGAGTTTTGGAAAATGTTCACATTGGTGCCTCGTGTTTTGCCGATGAGGTCCAAATTTATACAACTCTTTTTCAAGAATTCCATGACGTTTTTGACTGGAGTTACGAAGAGATGTCGGGCATTGATCCAGATATTGTTGTACATGAGATTAAGACTTACCCGGATGCTAAACCCGTTCGACAGAGACTTCTCCCAGTACATCCACATAAAGTTTCTTCTATTAAACTCGAAGTTGAAAAAGTTCTCAAAGCCGATTTTGTCTATCCTGTGGCTTTGACTGATTGGGTGTCTAATATTGTTCCGGTTACAAAGAAACAAGGCACAATCCGTGTTTGTGTATATTATAGGGATATCAACAAGGCTTGTCCTAAAGACAATTATCCAACCCCTTTTGTTGACTAGATCATTGATGATTGTGTCGGGAGTGAAATCTTCTCTTTGATGGATGGTTTCTCCAACTATAATCAAATCAATATTTTACATGAGGATCAACATAAATATGCTTTTATCTACCCTTGGGGAACATTCGCATACCAAAAATTACCTTTTGGTCTCAAGAATGTTGGTGCAACTTTTCAATGTGCTATGTCTTACACTTTTCATGATAGTAAGCACATTGTACAACCTTACCTAGATTATTTACCGATGCATTCCATGCGTCGTCAAGATCACCCATCACATTTATGGGCCATTTTCCTACGTTGTCGCTATTATCACATATGATTGAATCCACATAAATGTGTTTTTTGTGTGGAGTCCGGATGACTTCTTGGTTTTATTGTTTCTACACATGGGATTAGGGTGGACCCTCTGAAGGTTGAAGCCATTCTCAATCTACCTCCTCCTTCTACATTGCACCAACTCCAAAGTTTGCAAGGGAAGGCAAAATTTTTACGTCAATTCATCCCCAACTATGCTGAATTAACGAAAGGTTTTACTTGACTTATTAAAGAGGGTCAAGATTTTGTATGGGATGACACTAACAACAAAACCTTTGAAGCTTTGAAACTTTCCTTAACCCGTACACCACTCTTATTTCCACCCGATTATAGTTGAGATTATTTCTTATACTTAGCTTCTTAGGACTCTACCATCGCTATGGTTCTAGTACAAGAGGATGATTCACATGATGAACATGTCATCTACTATTTGAGTCGGAGTCTCACGACCACCGAAACCAAATATTTGCATGTGGAGAAACTGGCCTTGGCAGTTGTTCAAGTTGTTCAACGTTTTCGTCATTATATCTTGTTACATAGAACCATGGTCATTTCTGATTGCAACCCTATGCAACACATCCTTACGCGAGAATTTTCGGGGAGAAAATACTCCAGATGGATAGTCATTCTCCAGGAGTTTGATTTGGAATTTGAGCATGCCAAATCAAAGAAATCATTGGTTTTTTTCGAATTGATATGTGACCTTCCCTCTACTGAGATAGAAACTGTGGCAGAAGATTCCTTTATTGATGATTCTCTCCTCCTAATCATTTTTTATGACATATGGTATGGAGACATTATCATTTATCTCCAAACCCAAAAATTTTGGCCCGATTGTCGTCGTATTCAGTATCAAGCCCATCAATACATTATCCTTTGTGATACCATTTATCGTCGTGGTATTGATTCCATATTTCGACGATGTCTAACCTATGATGAAGATGAGAAAGATTTGAATTAATTTCATTTTGGAGCATGTGGCGGTCATAAGTTTGGGTATGCCACTTCCTAGAAGATCTTACAAGATGGTTACTTCTGGCCTTCATTGTTTAAGGATTGCATTACTGCCATATAGAAATTCCACGCTTGTCAAATGTATAACAATAATATCTGATATCATCCTTCTTATCTTTACCCTGTAGTTTCCGTTGGTCCATTTGCTAAATGGGGCATTGACTTCATGGCATGTAACCCTCACTCGGATGGGGGGCATGGATACAACATCGTAGCCATGGATTATTTCACTAAATGGGTCGAGGTGATGCCTACATTTGATAACACTGGGAAAACTGCAGCGTTATTCATATTCAATCATATCATTACTAGATTTGGTGTCCCTCAAGCCATCGTCACTGACCACGGTAGTCATTTTTGCAATTTCATGATGTATGAACTTACCGAGAAGTTGGGTCTTCGACATGAAAACTCAACACCTTAATATCCACAAGGAAATGACCAGGTTGAAGCAATTAACAAAGTTCTTACTACTATGCTTCGATGGATGATAGGAATTCACAAGTCAAGCTCACACACGATGCCTTTCTCAGCATTATGGGCCTATCGAACATCTGTTAAATCTACCACATGGTTCACACCTTTCCAGTTAGTTTATGGTATTGAAGCTATTCTGTCGATTGAATGTGAAATCCCATGTTTGAAACTAGTTGTCGAACTTCTCCGTAACACCTCAGCTGAAGAGGAACGTCTCTTGTGTCTGATGCAATTAGACGAGACTCTCTGCGATGATGCCTTAGTCACTAAAACTCAGAAGAAGTGTGTCAAAGCTCAATATGACAAGCATATCAAACCATGTGTTTTTTTTAGGGTGATTTGGTTCTTCTTTACGAACATGATCGTGACTTATTAGGGCCCAGTAAATTCGAGCCTATGTGGCGTGGCCCTTATATTGTGAAACACGTGTTGGAGAAAGGGGATTATAAGCTGGTAGATTATGATGGAATTCCTTTGAGTGAACCCATAAAAAGGCTTTACTTGAAGAAGTACTATGCTTAAACTATTTTTGCATAAGTGTTGTGTATTTTTAGTGTACTATACTCTAGTGTGATTTTTCATTTTTGTTCTTCCTTTTAGCTGCTTACCTTGCATTGTGCTTGGTTTCCAGATGTTGGTGTCTTTGCTACCCTATATCGGCTTTGTTGATGGTGCTAGTCACAGTACTCAAAACCTAGCATCTACTTCATGGGCAATCTATGCACCTACAGATGAGTTAATCAGTCTACACGGTGTTTGCCTTGGTCGTGCAATTAATAATATTGTGGAATATAGTGCAGTTATTGAATTATTAACTGATGCCATTTCATTTGGCATCCATCATCTTATTGTATGACTCAATTCACATTTAGTAGTGCTTCATTTAAGTAACATTTATTCCATCCGAAGTCCTACATTGTTACGAGTATACTTTAGAATTCGCCTATTGAAAAGACATTTTGATTATATCGAATATCAACATATTCCTAGATGTCTAAACACATTGACAAATGCATTGGATAATTATGTGTTAGACAGACATTTGAGACATTTATAAATTATTACACACATTTTAAAAAGACAAGTAAGTCGGTATAAACTTTATATTAATAACGATAAAAGTTACAAAAAGTGTTTTTCCAAGGACCAAAATATAAAAAAGATGAAGCTCATGGATTTATGTACAAAAAGAATCAAGGATGTTGCTCGCTATAACAAAAAACTTCTTGTGCCACTCTACGAAGCAGTCGACCAATAGATATATACACCAACTGTATGGCATTGATACTGCCTAGGAAATTCGTCCATCGTGGCATCAAGGATAGTCATGGTTAATCCCTCTAGGTTCTTCTCAATCGCCTCGAAATCCATAATGACCACTCCTACTACAACACCTCTCTCTCCTCGCCTTTGAATGAGAGATGATCCCGGAGGACGATAAGGTGCCACATCTACATTATTGAAAGCACTTGATTAGTCTTGGATAAATGACAAAAAAAAACATTTTTTATAATTAAAATATCAAAAACATCATATAATGAAAATTTCCTTCTTACCTATGTCTCCCCACTAAGATCCCTCAGGAAGAGCTAAGTCAGGATACCCATGGAAGTATGTCCTGACCTACGCATAGTCCTCCACCATGATTCACTGATTTCTCATCCATTGGAAGAAAACATCGTGATACTTGACGATAGGCACACCACCGTGACGAGCCATCAAGTCCACCCATATTTTCATCTGTGGATCTTATGGAGAAGGTATGTCCCACTCCACCTATAGATGTAATATAGGGACCCTCTCCAAGAAGAAGGACACCAAAATGGACCCGTAACCAAACTGTTTCAACCAACCATTTCGACACTTTGTCAGTTTCTTTTTCATGTTCTTCAAGACACCCTCACACCAGTTGAAGACCATGTGTTCCATGCACTTTATGGCGTACTAAAAGTGGATTTGCAAAGCCATATGGGGAGCTTCACTCCTTGCCATCCGAGTAATGGTGTAGAGGATGGTCCACAATGGTAAATCATTAACATCTCTAATGGCCACCTTGCCACTATGTTTTTCCGTACTTGGCACACAATGATGAGAAACATAGTAATCCATGAGTTCTCCTCCACCCTTGCTTCCCGAGAGTGATTACTCGAGAGCCTCAATGAGATAAACCCGCCAGAAATTAAATATCCTCTATATCCAATGTGAGTGTATGTACACCCACGTGAAATGATTGTTCATTCACATCCCACATGTGAACCAAATGCTCTAGCAATATCACTTGGGATCTCATGCCCTGAATTTTGAAGAACTTGAGTAATCCACATTTCCTAAGTGTCATAACTGTGCCCGAGTCATTCCTGGAAAAATAGTTTTCTTCCTCATGCTCACATTCTCTCCACTCGAGCATTTTGACCAAGGAAAACCTGCCAAGTAACATCAAAAGAAGATTAGAATAATAAAAAATCAATTCTTGGAAGTTTTTCTAGCTCATTTTATCTTTTCAAAAGTTGATTTGCGGTCGCCGTAGGGTTTTTATTTCATGCAGAGCGACGTCGTTGCACCCTTCCTTTGAGCCCCCTATGATGAATCCAGATCGTCGCAGTTCACGATATTGTGGGCCTGCGATGATCTGAAAGCGTAGGTACCCCCAAAAAATTGACGCAAACTCAACAATAAACCAATAAAAACAAAATTTTAAACCATGAAAATATAAAGAGGCAGAAGATTACCTTTTTGACAGAGATGGTTTGCGAAATGATCCACCGGGCGCTTCGGAATCGACAATTGAAATTTGGGAGAAAAAGAGGGTTTTGGGCACTATTTGGGTGAAGTTGCAAAATGGAATGGTAAAAGGGTTGTTTTGACCTATTTTATTGCTTTTTACCATATTTAATTGCAAAATTAAATTAGTTTTTATAATAATAATAATAATCTATTTTTAAGGTCACGGCCAAGCTAGACGCCAAGTTGGTGTATGAGACCTCCTTCGCCCAATGATGTTTACTGGTAAAGTCTATGAAGTTATACATACCCTACCCCCCTCTGGATTTGAACTTGTGACCTCTTAAAAGGAAACACATGTTCTTAACCATTAGGCCCACTCCGGATGTTACCCATGCCCTAAAGTCTAACCAACTTTGCAAAGTGTTTTCTTTTACAGATTGAAAGTTCTAAAGACGAGACGTTTGACAGGGGTCCACCATTTGTGATTGTTTTTGTGTGTTTTTCTTATGAACAGATGCTTTTAGGATTTTTTAGGAAAAACTTCGATCATATTCTTAATTCTTTCTCACGCTCATAAAACCATGAGAATGAAATCGAGTAACCTTTTATCATTTTTCGAACTCGCATTGGTAATACGAAAAACGAACTCTATGGAGTATCTTTTAATCTCTTTTCAAGCTCCCTAAACATGAAAACATAGCCAAGCGACCTTGTTCTTTTCACATTTGTAAAAGTATTTGAAGAGAACGTCTGATGATTGGTAGTTTATCTCTTTTTCGGTCTCGTCAGACTAACTTACAAAAAATGACCTTATGGAGTTCTCTTTAAGTGTTTGTCAAACTCTCTAAATATGAAAAACCCGTGAGTTTTGTTTCTTTGGACTCGTTAAACAAGAATCGAAAGTTCTATATGGGATCGAACCAATCCTTCTTAGGGTTCATTAAACATACTTCGAGGGACTCGTCTAAAGGATGAGCTTACATTACAAGCATATGTTATCCTCCTCAAGATTGCGTAAAAAGAAAGAGGTACTCACCATAAATGGTGGGGAAAATTTGGGAAGAAATTTGTCGTTGTATTTGTGTTAGTGGCAGTAAAGTCGCTCTTGAACATGACACCCCCCTTCATCATTGTATCTGGGTTGGGAAATCCATTTGTCTCTCGTTTGACCATCTACAAGTTCATATGTTGGGTCCTCCTTTGAGTCAATGCTGCCAAGAAAATTTCCGTGTCATTCATATGTTCAAAAGAAGTCCAACCTAAACTAGCCTTCTATCGAGTCGTCCATCTACAATTATAAATTTTTTACCACGTCGTCCTTCCTTGAGTCAATTTCGAATCACTTCATACTTTGATCTACTTCAAATCTGTTACATATTTCGTGTCATTGATGGGGGATACATCAAGGACCTCCTATGATGAGTCTTTTCCTGTTGACTTCAACTCATTATCTGGGAACAAGACTTAGAAATCACGTTAGTACCTTGGATCCTGCATGCTTCAATGGCAGGTTTCCTCGCTTTCAATAATGGGTTCACATCATTGACCCTTGATTGGAATATTCCATCGAGTGTTTGACTTCAAATTATTCATTCACACTTGTTGGATTGTACTAGGAGTACCTTGCGAGTCATTGACATTAATGGTGATTTCCCTTGCACTTGTTAACGGTTTTCATTAATGACCGGTAATCAAGTGGTTTCTACCATATTTGACTTCGACACTTGTAATCACATGGATAAATTCATACTTAGAGATGATGAAATTGAAGACCCTGGATCTCATCATATTGGTCTAGGTTGTGACAGAGTATTCAAAAGTTTGTACTGAAACATAGATCTACTGTGTATGTCTCCTGGCAATGTTCAAATTTGAATTCCTTAAGAGTATAGATCCACAGTGTATTTCTTGTGGCTATGATGAATCATGATGACATGGATCCATAGTGTACTATATTTAGTGGCCATGAATCACTTTGACACTTATTATTAGAGTCACTTGTAGTCTGAGTATGGGAATGCCTACCTCAGAAGATGGTATATTATTATGAAGATGCTTGATTGTTTGCAGGTTCCTGATCGATGTGCTCCTTGTTTTCGACACACATGTTCTACAAAGTATTTCAGTTGTCACAGGTTCTAGCTTCATACTTTGGGTGGCATTCTGTTATACATTATTTTGGTCACCCCAGTGATCAACTGATGACATGTGATTAACTCACTTCCATGTTCCCTGAAAATATTAAAAGAGACTTTCTTCAAGAGAAAAGTGGTTTGCTTTTCCTCCCTCAAAAACTATGACAAGGAAGATCGTCACACCCTATTTTATGCTTGGGGTGCGACGATGCTTGATTGTCACACTCTGCACCAAAGATGGACTGCAATGTTGTCGTAGGTTGCCTATGAATAGGGTGTGACAATGCTTAAGCAAGGGAAAAGTCAAAATTCATGAATGTTCTAGAAGGGAATCTTCTAGAAGATGAGGTGGCCTCCGATCGGTTTGGATATTACTCGCTTCTCTGATTTAGTGGGATCATCCTAATATCCTCATCCATCCCTATTTCACCATATATAAAGAAGAATATCTCATGGAAAAGGATAGGGTTGAAAAGGATAAGGTTTTCATATGCATGAAGAGTTATGCTATATATTATACTTGAGATAACTTTGCTTTAGCTCTCTAAGTCAGATTGTGGATCTTCTTCATCAAAGACATTGCAGAAAAAGTGTGTCTATTGGAGAAAAGAGACATTGAAAGGGATCTTACAACATGAAGGCATGGTTCGTATTCTCCACTTTCCATTTTAATATAATGCAACAATACATTTTTTCCCTATAAAGGTGATCCAAAATGGATCTAGGAACCAAAATGGGTCCATGAAGGCCTGAAAATAAAATTGCTCAGAATTATTTTGAAATAAACATGTGCGTAGGCCTCATCGTTATGAACCCAACACAACTTGAATGGGCTCAAACAGACACCGTATGTGAAAGATATCATGATCTGTTCGTTTTGCCAAACAAACAAAATTTTGCTGACTGTACAATCTGTACAGTGCTGATGTGGAAGCTGACCGTACAGTCCGTACGCCCATACAGTGACATCGTAGGTACATTGGCATGATGATTGGGTAGACAAGTGGTCGAATCATAGCTTGAAAAGTTTCACCTGATGGACAAATGTAATGGTGCCATGTGGCACTGATTCATTGGTTGGTTGTTGGGAAAATTTTTATGGGCTCTACGGGAGTCAAACCTATGACCTCCGGTCCTAGCGGAGCAATTCGGTAGGACCGGGCTACCATCTCGCCCACAGTGGATCTTATTTCATATGGTGTGAATTAAATATTTGAATTGAACTATGTTGTATGTTGGGCAGAGTAAAGTGATGGGGCCTAGCCCTAGCCCCCATTGAAAACTTTACCAYGCGACCRCTACCATATGATCTACGACCATTCAATTTACGTTTGGCA
Organism: Picea sitchensis; assembly: GCA_010110895.2. NCBI lineage: Eukaryota > Viridiplantae > Streptophyta > Pinopsida > Pinales > Pinaceae > Picea > Picea sitchensis. The sequence goes on from SNQJ01S0150743.1 coordinate 23,508, forward strand.
CATATATGTGGGGTTAGCACTCAGTTGGCTGGGCTATCCCATCGACCAAGGTGCRTAACCATAGGATTACAACYAGGGGCTACAATGTAAAGGCGCATGGAGGTATAAGCCATGTCCACATGGGCCAAGCCACATGACCAGGGACTGACCGTTAAGGGGCCAGTGCACCAAGCACTCAACATAAGGCCACATGGAGGAACACATGCRACCAGGGGCCTTCGAATAGGGGGATTCACCCAAATTTATCCCAAAAGTGGGTTTTCAACCATRTTATAAKATTTTATTTGATTTTTTAAGCCTGTTTGGGGGGATTTTTACCATTTTTGGAGGATCTGGAGCCCTTTTTGAGGCCAGATCTTAGGGGTAASTTGGGAGTTTGTTGATAACTTCAAGCCTATACAAACTAGAGGTTCTTGGAATCCTTAGGAGGTTTATAAGAGGAAAATTCTGAAGAATTGAAAAGCCAAAGCCATTTTTATGCAGGGAAGCCATTGAGGAGAGCAACTTTGCGGGCCATTTTCAGGAGCTTCATTCATCTATTTTTAGTGACGTCAATTGTGTTGGGTTCTTGAGATCTAGAAGAACACAACCATATCAGTTTGTAATCCATTTGGCACTTTTATGATGTACTTTTGGAGATTTGAAGAGAAATAAGAAAGCCTCACCCACTTAGACAAAGGCCTGGAGACGTAGGCGATATTGCCGAACTCCGTTATCAACTTTTGTTGTTATGGTTTGTTGATTCTTGTGCTTATTTACAAATATGTATATATTATTATGGTTGATATGTTACATCATTAATTCTTCATATTTCATCAATTTATTAAATGGTTAATGAATTCATGTTTTAAAACTCAACCATAGTCTTTAAAAGATCTTTTCGGATCAAGTGGTATCAGAGCTAGTTGACGGTTGGTTTTTGGGTTTGCATGATTGCCAGGGAAAAACTGAATCGTGGTGAAGGCAAGCTTGTTGAAGAGAATCACGAGATTGGATCGATAAAGAGAAATTTTCCAAGTGAGAAGATGGTATCGAAAGAGGGAATTTCTCATGAGGAGAAAGAGTTTCGAAAGACTTTCATCACCATGTTGGAGATGGTGAAGGTTCTATATGAGGATTACTTGGAATGGAAGAGACTGATTCTAGGTGAATATTCAAAGGTTAAAAGTGAAGAAGGAGATGATCCTCCTCAAACTACTCCTTCACCTCCTTCTTCTCCATCAACTTCTTCTTCTTCAAGTTCAAGTTCCAAATCCACCGCAAGAAAACATTCCCATAAACATAAAAATGATATGCCTTTACTTAAGCTTGATGTGAAATTTGAATTACCTATGTATGATGGTGAAGTCAATGAAAAGAGGCTTGATAATTGGGTTAGATAGATGGAATTTTATTGCAGTGTGAAACAAATCAAGGATGAGGTAACTCAAATGAAGTTGGCATCACTTCATCTTGCACGAACAACACTCATTTGGTGGAAAAGCAAGTTGAAAAATGACACACAACAAGTGGGTAATGTATTTCCATCATGGCAAGTTTTTGTTTCTGCACTTAGAAGCAATTTTGTCCTTTGGGTTATAAAGAGAAGGCTTTAATTGAATGGCAAGGTCTTAAACTAAGAAAGGGACAAACAATGCAAGAATACACAGATGGATTTCAAAAGATGGCATTGATGTTAGACATTCCATTACATAGCCAATAAACTCTTATGAAGTATATAGGAGTTTTACCTGTACATATTCACAACACTATATTTATGTTTGGACCTACTAATCTTGATGAGGTTTCTGTTCAAGCGACATACATTGAGGCAGGGAAAATAAGAGTTGGTGTGTCAGGGAAATCGTCTTCAAAAAAAGAGGACAAAAAGAAGTGGAATGGCGAGAAGGCAAATTCAGTAGCAAGAAGGGAAGAGAAGCTCTCTTGCAAGAATTGCAAGAAACAAGGGTATGATGATGACCATTGCTGGAAATTGCATCCCGAGAAGAGACCGAAGTGGTTTAAAGAGAGAAAAGGGAGGCAAATTGTTGCAACAACATCACGACCAATAGACTTGGCATTAGATTCAGGTGATGAATCTAAAATGGCAGCGGGTGGTTTGATAGGTAAAATTGGTGATGGATTTGATTCTATAAGTAAATTGTTTCACATAAGGGTCATAATGAGACATACTAAGGTCGACACATTGATAGATAATGGATCTCAATCTAACTTGATTTCAGAGGAAGTGGTTAAACAATTGGGATTAAACACTCAGATACATCATAAGCCTTAATCACTTAAATGGATAAGAAACAATCATAAATTGCACATAACAAAGCAATGCACATTAAAGTTTGAAATTTCATCTAAGCTTGTGGATGAGGTAACATGTGAGGTGGTGCCACTCAATGAATGTGGAATGGTCTTAGGCAGTCCTTATTTGTATGATCGCAAAGAAATATTCTACATGGAACATAATCAATATCACTTGAAAGAAAATCAATCTCTTCAAAAAATGGAACAATTAAGGAAGGCATATCATGCAAGAAACACACCTACAATTGTCCCAAATCAAGCAATTGATCTTAAGCAAGAACATGAGATGATTGTAGAATGGAAGATCAATCATACTTTGCTTCAAGATAAGCTAATGTCATGCAAGTACTACAAAAATATTAGCTCATTTGTAGTCATATTTATGATGTTATCATTAGTAATGTTGTCAACATGGGTGATATTAGCTTCAGTAAGATGTGATAGAGTACAAGTGGCTAACAATATGCTGTCAGTTATTATGGTTGTTTTACAATTGATCTTGATGAGACAGGTGCATAGGACAGAGTTTAAAGACAGAGAACAAGTGGGGTGGCCTATCCTGCACTTGATGACTGGTTAGTATCCTTTTGGAGGACCAAAAGGCCTTAGTGGGGAGGTGTGATCCAAAATGGATCTAGGAACCAAAATAGGTCCAAGAAGGCCTAAAAATAAAATTTCTTAGAATTTCTTCGAAAYAGACGTGTGCGTAGGTCTCATCRTTACGAACCCAACACAACTTGAACGGGCTCAAAAGGACACCGTATGYGAAAGATATTGTGATCTATTCATTTTTCCAAACATGCAAAATTTTGTTGACTATACAGTATGTACAATCTGTACAGTGCTGACGTGGTAAATGACGGTACAGTCTGTATGATCGTATAGTGACATGGAAGGTACATTGACATGCTGACTGGGTAGACAGGTGGTCGAATCATAGCTTGACAAGTGTCACCTGATGGGCGAATGTAATGGTGCCACGTGGAACCCATTCATTGGTTGGTTGTTGGGAATTTTTTTATGGGTTCTATGGAAGTCGAACTTGTGGCCTTTGGTCTGGGCAGAGCAATTTGGCAGGGCCAGGCTACCAACCCGCCCACGGTGGATCTTATTTCATATGGTGTAAATTAAATATTTGAATTGAACTATGTTGTATGTTGGGCAGAGTAAAAGGTTGAGGCCTAGCCCCAACCCCCGACGAAAAGTTTATCTCGCAACCGCTACCATATGACCTACGACCATTCACTTTACGTTTGGCACAAATATGTGGGGTTAGTGCCCAGTTGGTCGGTCTAGCTCGTCGACCAAGGCATGTAACCATAGGCTTACAACCAGGGGCTACAACAGAAAGGCGCATGGAGGTATAAGCCATGGCCACATGGGCCAAGCCACATGACCAGGGACCGACTGTTAAGGGGCCAATGCGCTAAGCACTCAGCATAAGGCCACATGGAGGCGGGCATGCGACCAGGGGCCTACAAATAGGGGGTTGCACCCAAATTTAGCCCAAAAGTGGGTTTTCAACCATATTATAAGATTTTATTTGATTTTTTAAGCTTGTTTGGCGGGATTTTGACCATGTTTGAGGCCAGATATTGGGGGGGGAGTTGGGATTTTGTTGCCAAATTCAAGCCTATATAAACCAAAGGTTCTTGGCAGTCTTAGGAGGTTCATAAGAGGATGGTGCATTGATTATAAATTAAAACTTGATAAGGAGGATGTAGGTTATTAAGAATGATTTGAATTAGATGGCCATCCTTTGTCTTGAAGTTAGTACCGCATTCCTAAGAAAAATGAAGAAATATACTTAGCAATTATTCAATATCAAGTGACATTTATTTGAGGTACTATTGTACTAAGGTCCAAGTTATAGACATCCTTCCCAAATCTTTAACAAAGGACAATATTATTAAAAATTTAGTACTTTGCTCAATACACAGGATGTTGTTATTAAGGGAAGATAATAGTAATGTCTTTGCATTTTTTTTTTCAAGGAAAGCACCTTGTGGAAAACCCTCTGAGCACTTCCCCATGATCCATGGATGGTAAACAAGGTAACACCATCGACCTTGATTAGAGATCCTAACCTAGGGGGAATCAAGAAAGTCAAACTTGTTACCTCCCCAATTTTGGAGAGAAATCTCATGTTTGGGTCATGACCACTTGAAATAACCCTCAAGGCTGATTTCCTTACTTTTTTGTTTATTTATTTAAATTATAACATTCACTTTATTTTTTACGAAAAAAAAAATAAAAAAAATAAAAATAAATAAATTGTTTATTTCTAAGAGAGAAATAAGGATATTGCATTCAATATATTGCTATAAGTATTATTAAAAAAATATTATCATGTTGTTCAAAAAATAACTGACACTTTTTCCTTAGCCCATTTGCCTCAACTACCTTATATTTACTTATTGCATATTCAATATCCTCAAAAATAGAATTTAAAATCAACATCATAATACTTAGATCACACTAGCATTAATAGGTATCACAATGACATAAAAGGACAATACGATTGATGCATCATAAAAATCACATCTTTAAACTCATGTAGGTTCATAACATATTGTGTTGCAACTCCACTTTTTGATTGAGAGTCGTCCCTAGTGTTTTGCACACAATATATATGCTTGTAAGATACATTGACCAAATAATGTCTCCATGCATGGACCCATTCCATTAAATATTGTAGACCAATGCTCTAAAAGGGAACTGTAACAACTGTCCAATAATAATAAGTTTTGAATAATTTTTTATGTGCAAAGTTTTGAATCAATTGACCATAAGCACCCTGATAAGTAGTGCCCATGTTTTCGATTCTACTCAATTATTGATCCTATGACCTAAATCCATCGAGAAAAATAAAAATGTAAATGATATAGATAAAGTTCCCTCCATCTCCACAACTACCTGAGTTTTTTTGGGATTCTATAAATACATACAATGATGCTTTGTGTTCAGGGTTTAGGGAAGCCATATTTAACTTCTAAATTGAAGAGCTTGTGTATGTGAGGGATGAGTATAGTCCCTACAGTTTTTAAGATTTCATCTTGGTAGCCTTCAATGTCCTTAGCTTTCCCATTTACAAGCTGCTTAGCCTCAAACTCTATGTCTTCCATAGAAAAAATTCATCTCTATAGGAATGTTTAGAATGATGTCCATGACTTGTATTATTTTCTTTACATATAAAAATACAAAATTGTAAAAATTTAATCAAGATATGAAAATATAAAATATAATCTATCTTAGAAAATATAACAACTAGCTAATTTTTTATATTATGTTTTGTTATAAGCAATTTACTTATGTTAAAAGTGTATATAAAATTAATGTTTAAAAAACGTATAGTACACATTTTAAAATTTTAATAATTTATATTATATTTTAATAATGTTAATATTAAATTGCATTTTTTCTAAGAGTAATGGATAGATTTTGTATTAGAGAACTAGACAACAATATAATACAAAAGGGTTAAAAATTGGCCACAACCTTTCAGAAAATAGAGTTCAAAATATTCTATTTAAGCCTACACTACTACAATTCATATGGTATTAGTAGGTATATTTCCTTACAAATTGTGATAATAACAAAATACATGACAATTCATAGAAAGTTAAAAAGACAGATTTTGTATTAGAGAACTAGACAACAATATAATACAAAAGGGTTAAAAATTGGCCACAACCTTTCAGAAAATAGAGTTCAAAATATTCTATTTAAGCCTACACTACTACAATTCATATGGTATTAGTAGGTATATTTCCTTACAAATTGTGATAATAACAAAATACATGACAATTCATAGAAAGTTAAAAAGACAAAAAATAAAAAAATTTACCCTAGGAGGCATCAATGTTTGAATTCATATGGGCTTCCGAATATTATTCTMATGTTGGCATGTCCTCGGGTTAGTCAATTTGGATATCTTCTTTCGTTGACTTCTCAACAACCAATGTGGTGCTACTCGATGTGGCCAAAACCCCCATGGTTTTGGAGGAGAATTCACCAAACGAAGAGTCCATAGCTAACACCAAGGAGGAGGGGAGGGGAGACAGCATAACTACCTTAAAGAGATTTTAAAGAACCTAGCTACTAATCCAACTCCAAATATTATTGCACACCTTGGTAGCATAACAAATCGATCCACCTGTTCTCCTTCATTATAGAATCATTGCTATGATTTGTTGTGGAGGCCACTTTTCATTTATAATTCTTGAGGGTTTTATTCTAATCATATTTTCACCAAAAACAACAATTAAATCAAAATTAATATGTTCCTTATATTATCTTTTATGTTTGTTTCCCGGTCATTCTTCTCTCAGTTGAGGAACCTCCTCCAACCACACATCCTCCAACGTTTTATAGTACCACTGGGTTTTTTTTCTCTTTACCTTGCCTTGCAAATTAGTGCTTCCTCTCTTTGATTTGAAACATCTTCAATCATGTCGTCATTGTTCTTTTCATGCATATAGATATCAATATGGACTAGTTTAGGCACTATTGTTTCTCTCTGGGCTTTCCATACTTCAAATGACAACTTGTGTTGTTCTTTTTTCAAGCAAGTTCAACTTATATGCTCCTTCTTTTGGATTTATGGTAAACCAGACACCATATTATCATTTGTCTTTAAGGAAGATACTAAATTATTATTAAATTCTTATACCTTTGATGCCAAACATAATTATTGTTTCTCCCATTATTGGGGATTAAATCATGTAATTTATGTTTCTCATCATCCACCAACTTGTATAATATTTTATCCGTTTCTATTGGTACTATATTTTATTGCTTTTCTTATCAATCACAAAACACATCTCTCCATTGAAATACATCAAGTGTATACTATGTTTTGTAATCTTACAAAGGGAAAATAAATTTATATTTAATTAAAAAATTACAAAACATTCATAGAAATTAAAGTTTGACCTTAGAAATTGTATTTGCAAGTTTCCTTGGCCTTCAACATAGTACCCTTCCCTATCATCAAATACCATTGAATTTGATTTAGTTTGGTCTTCCGCGAAATCACTAAACCAATCACTATGGTTAACTGTATATCTAGATGCATTGAAACTAAAAAACTAGTCATTACTCATTGCACCTTTTTGTGAATCTACAAAGGCATAGAATTCATCGTTTCACACTCGACAACATTCATTTAATTTTTTCTATATTGTTACCCTTGGTTGTGTTCCTCATCTCACAACCTCTTCCTATAATCTTCTTTCATATGGTCAAATTTACCACAGTAAAAACATTTGCATCCTCACTGGATTTACTATACATGGAGGCTTACCTCTAATGCATTTGGTTCCATCTATATGCTTTCTCTTTCCTTTAAATTTGGATACAAGGGCACTCTTTGATGCTCACTACCATAGCCACTTCCAAATTTCTTTTTTCACCTATTCGTTTGAAGCAACTGAGTGCACACCTTTTGAAATTACATATCAATAGACTTAGATGTAACATTTAATGTTTCATTGAAGTTTTCAAACAAAGGAAGAAGAATCTTCAAGGTGATTATTACTACATCTTCCTCTATTATTTCTCTCCTGATTACTAATAGATGACCTCAAATTTCTCTTAACTTTCTACAAATACTCAGAAAGAGATCCACCTACTTTCATTTTAATAGAGAAAAGTACGCATTTAGAGTAAAATTCTCCACCTTAATAATAAGTATGCATCTCCCTCAATATCGTCTACATTGTGTGTGAATTTTCCACATCCTACACCTTAGAAAACATGCCATATGTTGAAATAACTTAATTAGTATTATTGCATCTCGATTATTTGCATCACACTTCTCATACTCTAATATAACCTTGCATGCAAGCATTGCAAATCCTCCTCATTTAGATCTATCACTTGTTTTCCTATAACAACCCATTACAAACAACTACATTGGAAGATAACAATCATCCATTGATTCTAGGTAGTAAAATTATGACCATTGCAGTTTTGAGAAGATTTTAATATGATATTTGGTAAACTCACCATTTTCCATTGAAAGCACCAATATGAAAAACTTTCAATCAACCCCTCAATGTCATTTAACTTTGTGCAACCACATGCTAATCATTATACTTTGTTGTGTGCACTTGTGTATGATGTGTACTACAACACCAACAATCCATTGTGAATCTGACTTGAAGCCACAATCTAACAAGCATACTTTGGCAAACTACAAAAAAGTCTACTATACCCAACACACAAAAAAATGTGTAATTAATTGTATATTTAAAATATTTCTTTGTTTGTCAAAAAATAATAGATCATACATTCTCTCTTTTTTCTCGTATAACCAAGAATAGAAAACCTAGGAGACTTCAATGTAGTTGACCGATGGTAACTAGGGTAGATTGCCAATGCCTATGTTCCAAGCTCCTAACCTCAAGGGGATCAAGAGAGTCGAGCTCATGACTTCCCCAACTAGGGGGAGAGATCTCATGTCTAGCTCACGACACTCGAGCTAACCCTTGAGGCTATATCACACCTTCTCTCACTTATTAAAATTATCCATTTTATCTCTATGGTTGATTTTGGAACCAACACAGATCTATATCAACTCCAGATCTATCATGTGTTGATAGGGATAAAATCCTTCGAGGTGCAAAAATTTCCTCAAGTTTTGTGTTCTAAAAAGAGGTTTTCACCTTGAAGAATTTGATCCCTCTCGATGAATGATGGATATGGAGTTGAGATGGATCTACATTGGTTCCTTACCTTTCTTAAGGTCCAAAAGATTAAATTTAGTCTGAATGGACGTTAACTGTAACCATAATAATAATAATAATAATAATAATAACAATAATAATCTAATTTTAAGGAATTGGTGTATGAGACCCCAACTCCATATTGAGTACGTAAGGATTACACGCCTCTATCACACCTCTATCACATGATCAACCCACCATTGGAATGTTTTAACCATAAGATTTTTTT
>SNQJ01S0150744.1:31018-41610 GCA_010110895.2 Picea sitchensis
TTTGCTCAGTGAAGGTCTTGGTGAAAATGTCTGACGTCTGTTATGCTAAAGGACAGAACTGTAAGTCGATGATCCCCTCGTGAACTAAGTCCCAGATGTAGTGCATGTGGATCTCGATGTGCTTCGTCCGCTGCCTCTGAACTAGATCTCTGGAGAACTTCAGATTGCTCTGGTTGTCACACCAGATGACAATTGACCGATGAAACTGAATGCCCAACTCAGTGAGAAAATGTTGTAGCCACATAGCCTGAATGGTTATGTTAACTACCCCTTTGTACTCAGCCTCAACTAAAGATAGAGAAATGGTAGCTTGCTTCTTGCTCGACCAACAAATAGGCCTGGAAACAAGACTGAGTGAGTAACCAGATGTTGACTTGCGATCAATGTTATCGCCAGCCCAATCAAATTCAGTAAACCCAATGAGATCTAATGTAGATTATGTTGCATAATGAATCCAAAAGGTGATGGTTCCCTGTACGTATCGAAGGATACGCTTTGCAACTTTCCAATGTAGCTCTTGTAGCTCCTGCATGAACCTGGAAACTGTGCCAACTGCATATGAGAGGTCTGGTCTGGAGTGTGTGAGATACAACAAGCTCCCCACTAGTTGTATGTACAGTGTGTTTTCAACCAGTGGAGTCTCTCCTCCATCCTCAAGTTTGACTCCTGATAGGAAAGGAGTCGGAGTAGACTTGCAATCTGTCATGTGAAATCTCTCAAGGAGATCTCATGCATACTTTGCTTGAGATAGTTTGATGTCTGATGCATCCTGACTGATCTCAAGTCCAAGGAAGAAGTGTAGTGGACCCATGTCCATCATGAAAAACTTGTCATGAAGAATCCTCTTGACTGCAGCAATTGTTGAAGTTGAGAAACCGGTGATCAACAAATCATTGACATACAGAACTAAAAATAGAAGTGAATTAGTCATCCTGAGCATCTATACATTCAGGTTTGATTTACAACATACAAAGTTTTGTGACAATAGATAGGAGTCCATCTTGGCATACCATGCCCTCGGAGCCTGCTTGAGGCCATAAAGTGACTTCTTCAATTGACAGACCAAAGATGAGTCCTGCATAAATCCTTGGGGCTGCTCCAAGTAGATCTCCTCAAAGAGATCACCATGAAGAAATGAATTCTTCATGTCCATCTGATGGAATTCCCATCCCTTGGCTTCTGCAATGGAAAGTGCCAATCGTATGGAATCCATCTTCGCTACTGGAGCGAAGGTCTCATCATAGTTAATGCCATGAACCTGCTGAAAGCCATTGGTGACAAGCCTGGCTTTGTATTTGTTTATCTGTCCATCTGATGCGCTCTTGGTCCTGTAAACCCATATGCATATGACAAGTTTCCTCCCAGAAGGAAGGGGAACTAGATCCCAAGTCTGGTTCTCGAGGAGGGAGTTGTACTCCTCCTGCATGGTGGATTCCCTAAAGGGATTTCCAGCAGCCTCGCCATAAGACTGTGAATTTGAAGACTGAAGCAAGAAAAGATGCCTGGAAGGCAATGGTTCAGTGGCAGTGAGTGCAATAGGAGGCTCCTCAAAATCATATCGAGTCCTCCTAATATCGGCTGGATCACCTACGAGATGCTGATGCAGGATCATCCTAACTCATTAAGGAGCATCGCCCAAGACAAGCGAGCCAACATGAAAGACAACGAACAGCTGGACAAGGCCAGCCGAAACATTTTGATTTTTCATTTAAGATGATGCGCCAATGTGTAAATGAACCATTTATGAAAAGCGCCTTTGTATATTATAGTGGACCTTGAGCCTTTAAGCTCTCGTCCTTAGGTAGATGAGGCATTTAATAGATTTAATGCAGGTAGATAGATGTTTAAGCCTAGATTAGACAGTTTTAGAGTTCGAGAAGGAAAACGGATATAGACACCCTCACTTGTACATTGTAATATTATTCAGAATCAAGCATTCAGCAGGGAGAGCAAGCAGAGGAATTGTGAAGAAAACCCATGTACAGATTTGAATTAATAGAGGAGAGTCTTTGATTCAATTTCATGGCTAGTGTTGTTTCTCTGGGTATGTTGCTTATGTGCTCATGAATGTTTGCTTTATGTTCATGCATTTGTTTTGTATATGTTGTGCATGTGATTTCAGGGTTTCAACTAAAGTCTGAGAGAGAGAAGAAAATAATAAGTTTCAATTGTTTCTCTGTCTGAGCCAGGAGATTCCTGCATAGAGTGCAGTTGAATTCATCTGCAAGAGTGCGTCGATGAAGGCTCGATAGTTAAACACTTATTTTCATTATCCCAGGAGTTATAGGGTTGTTGTGGAATCCGTGCGAAGAGCGCACAGGTGGAACTAAAAGTTTCAGTTGTTAATCTGAGAAAAGGAAGGCAGAGGCTACTGCTGCAGGGAGTGCGCAGAGTCAGGGAACCTCAACTCTTGTAAATTCATTGAAGGAAGAGTGCAAGTAGGGTACACGAATCCATCTGAAAGAGTCAGAGTGGAAAAGTTCAGGTGGGTTAGCACTTCTGGTATTGTGGAAGAGAACCCAGAAGATTCATCGAGCAAGGATCACGCAGAGTCGTAGTCGCAAGCTTGGAAAGGAAGTCTCGAGTGGAGATACTTGACCATTCGAGGGAAATTCTCGAAGGTTGGAATCGACAATCAGGATTCGCAAGGGAGATTAGCGAAGTCCCGATAGCCGGTAGATCTTGGAGAAGTTGCGCAGGATTTACACCTTAGGTGCAAGAAGGAGCCAAGAGCCATCGGGATTCGGCTCATTGGGAATTGTAGAGACAAGAGTTTGTTGCCTGTTGAAATCGCGATTAGCGATTTCCTAACGCAACTGGAGTCGTTGATCGTCACGGGGACACGTGGCACGAGATCCCTGGGAGTCGGGGATCGGAGAATCGGGGTTCCTAACGACAGAAAACACTTGCCTGTCGGATTCGCGATCCGCGATATCCTGACGGTGACGTGGCGGTGTGGGACCATAGTTGCTGGTGGAGTACAGGTGGCATCATATCGAGAATCGGGGAAAGGCAAGTCCCGAGTCCATCAACATCAGGACTCGCGATCTCGCGAGTTCCGAAACCCCGATAGAAGTATAGAAGGTGGATAGGTCAAGTCCACACATGTATCGGGAAATCGACACATCGGGGTTTAGAGGTTGGAATTCCAACTTGCCAACATCGCGAGTAGCGATTCTCCGATAAGGAGNCACAGAATTCGCGATATCGCGAATTCTGATTTCCCGACTGTTGAAGGAGATCTTGAAGAGTTGTTGTGGGTAAGGAAGTCCCGTCAGGAAATTAGAAGGGCATTTACGCTCTTTGGGCCAACGTCAGAGAAGGTCCTGGTGATCATGGACGTGCGCGGAAGGCGTCTACGTCAGATGCCCTGCATCCTGAAGAGTAGTGTTTGCCCACTTGGGCCTCTGCTCTAGCTCTACAACTGCATCTGGATGCTCTGACTCTGCATTTGACTATACTGACTCTGAATCTGAATCCTCTGAGTCCTCTGAAGAAGAGTCGGCATGTTCATGCTCATCATCTCAGACAAGTGGAAGAGTAAAGGTGTCTGCATGCAGCTGCTGAGGTACATGTGAGACACTTTCCTCGAATTGGACACTACGCTCAATGATGAGTCGGTCTGAGGAAAGATCAATAAGATGATATCCACGTAAGGGTATCCAACAAAAATTCACTCAGTGCTCTGTGGATCAAGTGCCTTCCTCTTTTCAGAGGGAATCCTGGCCCATGCACATGAACCAAAAATACAAAAGTGGGTCACTTCCGGTTTGAGGCCACTCCAAGCCTCGTACGGGGTCTTATCCTTGGAAGATCTATGGGGAGATATATTTTGGATGTATGTTTCATAGTTAAGTGCTTCGACCCATAGTATTTGTTGTAGTGACTTTGCATGCAACATGCAAGATGCCATCTCCTTTAGAGATCGTTTTTTCCGCTCAACAACTCTTTTTTGCTGTGGAGTGTAGGGAACTGTATGCTGCAACTGAATCCCTACCTCATGGAAAATATTGTGGATCTCATGATTCACATAATCTCCCTCGTTATTAGTTCAAAGGACTTTGATCTTCTTTCCGGACTGTGTCTCAACCAAAGATTTGAAATCTTTGAGGTGTTGAAAGACCTCGTATTTTTTCCTGAGAAAGTAGATCCATGTAAAACATGAGAAATCATCAACACAAATGAGAACAAACCTCGCTTTTCTAATCGATGGATGCGGAAAAGGACCCATGAGGTCACTCTAGATTAGATCTAAAGGTGAGGAAGCTCACTGAGACTTTTCCTTGTCGAATTTCTCTTCAGAGTGTTTTTCGAGAACACTTCCCTCACATATTCCCTTAGAGAAATGGATGTCTGGTAGACCATCAACTAATTTGTGATTGCTAAGCTGTTGCATGTATCTAAAATTCAAATGTCCAAACCTTTCGTTCCATATCCTACTACTTTCATCAACATGAGTAAGAAGTAAAGCATAATCATGTTCAATGAATTCAGAAAATGTATACAATCTAGACTAATGATTTACCTCATCGGTAACAACCCTGGAGTTGTTTTGCATGTCATAGATGTCCACAAAATTTGGTGTGAAGATGACTTTCTTTCCGGTGATGGAATTTGTGATCTGATACACAGAGAGAAGGTTGACATAAATCTTGGGAACATGTAGCACATTCTCGAAGCTTCCGTTGGTGAGTTCAATCCTTTCTTTGTCGGTGACTTTGATAGAAGAGTTGTCCCCCATCAGAATAGGAGGAACTTTGCATGCATCCAATGAAGAATATACTGATTCTGAGGCAACCATGTGATGTGATGCTCCTGAGTCTATGATCCAAGCATCGGGAGACAAGTTGATGGCAATTAAGTCATGGCTAGAATTGTCTTTCTTGGAATTCAGATCTTCTGGCTTCTTCTTCTTTGCACCCTCGGGGATGCGATCTCCAAGATTGTTTTGCTAAAGTATCTGAGACATCAAATCTATTTGTTTTTTCATGCATGTGGATTCCGAATGGAATCCTTTGTGATAGTATGTGCATTTCTCTCCTTTTCTCCCTTTTCTCCTTTGGATTTGGAGGCATCGGTGAAGGGTTTTGTGTACCCTTCTTTCTTCGTATGTGCATGAGCTTTCTGCTTATATTTATCTTTAGATTTATGATATTTTTGGCTTCCATCATGCACAGTGAGTGCATGCGCCCTTGGGCCTTTAATTGTGCCCATGTTGATGAGCTTGGTTTGCTCTTGTGTCAGGGATTCGATAAAGTCCTCAAGAGAAGGCATCTTCCAAGTGGATCCAGAGACGAATATGACAGTATGGAATGTGGATACGAATACAAATAATTCAAGACCAAGATTGGAGAGAATGGTGAGAACCATTTGTTTCTCCTCCATCGATTTATCAACCCCGCAAGCTTTGAGTTGCGATAGTAAATCCTTGAATTTTGTAAATAAATCTTGGATATTTTCGAAGCTTTTTGGATCCAATGTGAGCAGCTCCACCTCCAGCATGTGTCCCCTCATCTCATCCTGTTTTCCAAAGATACCTTTCAATATTTTCTAGGCTTCATTGGGAGTCTTACAGGAAGATATGTGAAAAAGGAGATCGGGAGAAATAGGACTGCAAATTGTTCCAAGTGCCTCATCCATGCGATTTAAGTACTTGGATTTTTCTATGGCTGATGTCGGTTCTATATTTGTATTCATGGCTAACCTATACAACCCTCTGTATCGGAGATGTATGGATATTTTCTCCTTCCATGCAAAATAGTTGTAAGGTGTAAGAATGATTTTTTTTTGGAATTCCATCTTTCCACTGTCTTTAATCTTTTGTACCTGCACAAATAAATAAATTGGTGTAGCTTTTCCTTAGCAGTCCGTCGGCTCTAATACCATGTAAATGTGTTGAAACTGCATAGAATAGATATAGCTAAACAATGATACACACATTTGCAGAGAGAATAGAAGAAAGAAGAAGAAGAAGAGAAAGAATGGAAGAATTCTCATTAACCGTTGTGAATAATGAATAATTTACACATGATATGCTCTGTATAACTCAATGAGTTCGAATTGAGGTGAACCAAGTCGCCATAGTGATGGTATAGAGTGATATGGACACACACCAACAGTTACGGGAGTGAACTGCCACCTATTCTAGTCTCTCAGGTAGTTACGGGAGTGAACTGCCACCTATTCTAGTCTCTCAGGTAGTTACGGGAGTGAACTGCCACCTAGTTGAGTTAACTAGTCAACTAGTCTTTAGTTAACCGACTCAACAAAGAGTAGTGAGGAGTTAAAACAAGGAATCAAGGCTAATGCGCCACTCTAGTGATGATACCAAGGCAAGGTCGAATTAGCATGGTGATGATCCCAATGTTGCATGGTGATGATCCCAATATTGCATGGTGATGATCCCAATGCAACATATAAACTCAACTCAACTAGTCAAACTGAAGTGTCAACTGAAAGAGAATATTCTCTAGGTGGAATATTCTCTCCTAAAACCTAGGAGACTGGATAATGACTAATTATGACTAATAAACAAGGAAAAACCTTAGGAAAAAGAAATCATAGGTGTGTGTGAAGTAACTCAAACACTATCTACATAAGAATATTAAGTGAATGAAATCTGACCATCAATTATTACTCCCCTTTTCCATATAAAGAACTTGTACTTGAAAGTGAATTAAATTGTACTTGAAAGTGAATTAAATTATTTTTGTAGAGCTTTACCTTTTATATGTACATAGCCAATAATTCCTTTCGTACCTTTGAATAAAGAGGGATGTTATTTACCATATAGTCATACCCCATGCTTTAATTATCCAACATTGCTCTTATGATTATGATAATTGTGGATATAAAGTATTTTTGGAAAAATTGAATACATGATTTTTGAGAAAATTTGAATACATGATAGCAATTAGAATACTTAGATGCATGTTGAATTTCCTCTTCCACATTACTCTGAATCCCACTCATCATACCCATAGAAGCATGTGAAAAAAATATTTTGAATTTTACCAAAGATCATTGTAATGATCATTAAGTCATGACAAAATATGGTGCTAAATCGCTTCGCAATACTTTTCACAAACCCATTCTAAATATTTTATACAATGTCCCTTAATGAATCAAGGAAACATTAATATATGTAACTTCCATAATACATTTTAGATAATAAGATTAAAACACTTCCATAAGATTCATTACATTTTCCTCAATTTATGTGATTAAACAACAAAACTATATTAAATTCTAAATAAATACTAATACAAAATAAAATTGTCAACCACACAAAAATGAAAGAAACACACATTTTATATAGCAAATGACAAAAAGAAGTTATTTTTTATAACTAACATAAATGGTCACATAGAAGATAAATGTTAAAAAAAAGTGTGCACTCTCCTTGAATTCGGTCCACTCCACTCATAATCATTTCTACCTCTCTTTCAAGTATCATATTCTCCTTTCAAGTATCATGTTCTCCTTGATTGAAAGGAGGACTCCATGCATGTTTGTCCTTTTCATGAATCGATGTTTAAGTTTTTTAAGCTGAAAATACACTTTATTATTTTAGTTACATTGTATTCTAGGGTGAAGATAAGAACACCTATAGGAAAGGAAAAAAAAAAAAATACCCAATCAAACTATCATTGATAATGATTTTTTAAATATGGATGTTTTTGAGTATGGGTTTGTTAAGCCCATTACATACTTAAATATTTTTAAGAAATTATATGTCCCTACATTTTTTAATTTATATGATGTCTTTCTAAAGGAATAATAACATCATATTCAATGTATCAAAAATTGTGTTAACCAATGATTCCGATTGGGAGAAGCAATCCCCCAACAAGTTATATAGATCCCTACAACCCCATCCAACTACCTTCATCTATTGGTATATGGAGTCAAATCCTCAAATAGCATCAAAAAAGGTTCCAACAAATCCCTTCAAATCCTTCTAATTAGATCCTACTATGGTCGCCATTTTTTGACACCATTATATATGGCGTAATCATGAACATTGTAATCTAAAGGGGAAAATAAGAAGAATATTGTACATAAATAAGGTGTTGATAGAAAATTTGTTGACATAATATAAGAGTAAGAAGACACCACAAAATCATTGTGGCAAGTGCAAGGGGGTTCATTTATGGTCCCAATGGACAACCAACTCTCTTTTTTTATTAGGAAATTAGAGAAGAACCAAGTTTTGAAGTAGAATCCCTTGCATCATTCCAAGAATCAAAATTTTACAGGAAACAACCTCCTATCATATTCTCATCCTTAGGTATTCCCACAATATTCTCTCATTCCTTATAAATGGGTCATAATCATCATCATCACACATCATCAAAATATCCAAAGAATATAACCCGTCATCATTTTTCATGTCAAGGGACGTTTAAAAAAAGAAGTGGATGCAATGAGCAACTAAGGGTTACTCTAGGAATAGGAAAGATCACCCTTTGACATAGAAAAAGTTCATAAGAATCCAAAATAACATTACATAATGATTATGAATTATGTATTTAGCACTTGTTTGCTGGATAGGGGTGATTGGAAAAGATTAAGGTTTAATGAGGGGATCCATAAGCCTCCTCAAATTCATTCCTTGCATATCTCATCTCTATCGTCAAATGAGTATATATCCCATTCTCCGTCATGCAACTTCTTCTCCTTCTCTTCTTCCCTCAATTCCCCTCAAACCTTTGATCTCCTGTCCTACACTATACCTTACACCTTTGCACTACCCTCCCTCTATCCCTTTCACCCTCACCTCTTTGCTCTATTATTGCTACCATGGACATGAAATGGTGTTGTTGTTGTTTCACACTAACAAGGGAGCTTCACAATCTGAATCAAACCCTTAGAAACATTACCCTATATTTAAAGTATACTCAGGAAATTTACATTTACATATCCCTTCAATCTTCTTAGTAGAATACACAGCTAGAAAACTACATGAGGGAAATAGAAGAGAGGAGATGAGCCTACAAGTTGAAGAAATATGGCTAATCGAAAGTAAATGAGCATTATTGAAGGGAAAACGAGGCCTCCTTACAATGCCTCAAATAGAAGAATGTTGAATTAGAAGAGTTATTTTCTCCTCTCTCTCACCTACTTTTTCAAATTTTCAATTATGTGGGTTACCTTGTTACATAGATAATTTTGTTGAGACCTCCAATTAAAGTAGAGTTGATGGCATAATCAAACCCTAAAATCTAGGTGGAATCAATAATCAATGTTTCTTTGATTTTTTTATTTTATTTTAATATGGTATAGATTGTCATTTTTTCAATCAGTCATATTTAGACAATATTCTTGTCACCAACGTGGAAAAAGAGAATTTCTATTTTTTATCAAACATTTCATAGAATGTATTTTTTCATTTAATAAAACAAAGCTCTTTAATTTTGTAAACTATTTTGAGTATTGATTAGGTTCGTCCAAAGAAAATTCTCCATAAATATAATTATAGCCATTGTTGTGAAAAAGGAAAGAATACACTATATGTTTGAGATTGGAAAGGTCATACCAATATACTAGTGAATCTTGGTGAAGAAGAAATCAAAGGGGAAGAAATGTGTGGTGGCACAAAAGAAATATTTAAATTAGAGAATCTTTGAGTTGATATCTCTAAGAATTAATTAATTTGACCAACAACAATAGAACAAAATGAAGGAATTGACCACTTCATTAAACGTTATGTTCCTTCCCACTCTTTCCCGCTGACGTTGTTGCTCCAGTCTTTTTTCGTACATATTGTAGTTCCTTTCTTTCCCGCGTATTCACTTTAAACTGTTTTTTCACCTCCATCTCTGGCTGCTGAGGCAAAAAGCTATTCTCGCACTTACGAATCAAACTGAACTATTCTATTATCTAAGAATTAATTAATTTGACCAACAACAATAGAACAAAATGAAGGAATTGACCACTTCATTAAACGTTATGGGAAGAAAAAATAATCTCCAAACAATCAAGATTATGAACTTTAAAAACATAATTATCTAAACAAATATATCCACCACTTTTAATTTCAAAACAAGAGAAAAACTATATATTTTTCTAGAAAATGAAAAGTTCTTTGAAAATAAATATAGAAACATCAATATCGAAAAACCTCCTTTATCACATATATTACAGTGAACGATAATTATTTATTGGACTTGTAGCTATTGATAATAGCGACACCGAATGCAATGCAAACCATAGATCCCTAAGATAAAAAGGAAACAAAAGACTCCCATCTTCAAGAATATTAAATATACAAGACTAATAAGATGAAATTTTTGGTTTAATCTAGGTAGATTATTTAATTAAACCATGTTGTTCATTCATAACTCCACTTTTTGTTTATGTATACCCCAGAGTGATTTATGGTCATCTAAGTAAATAAAAAAAACCGTGTTATGGGCCATGTGGAGGTTCTCTATTGATCTACCAAAGATATTTTGAAAACTATAAACTTAAACACTCTCGATGCATGTTCCACTTCCACATTACCCTCGGTACTTCAATATTACAATTTAGTAGGCCTTCATGATCTTTACAACAAAATACTGCAGTGGATATGACTTCTCATGCACATA